>JANJXV010000124.1:880000-910000 GCA_024803745.1 Megascapheus bottae | reverse complement strand
TTAGGGTAAGGGTATGTGTTAGAGTTAGGGTTAGGGTTAGGGTTAGGGTAAGGTTTAGGATTAGGGTTAGGTTTAGGGTAAGGCTAAGTGTTAGGGTTAGGTTTGGGTTAGGGTTAGGGTTAGAGTAAGTGTAAAGGTAGGGTTATGTTTAGGTTTAGGGTTAGGTGTTAGCGTTAGGGTTAGGGTTAGGGTAGCGTACGGGTAAGGGTTATAGTTAGGGTTAGGGTTAGCTGTTAGAATAAGGGTTAAGGTTAGAATAAGGGTTTTGGTTATGGTTAGGGTTTGAGTTAGGGTTAAGGTTAGGGTTAGGGTAAGGGTTAGGGTTAGGGTAAGGGTAAGTGTTAGGGTTGGGGTTAGGTTCAGGTTAAGGGTAAGGGTTAGGGTTAGGGTTAGGGTAAGGGTAAGGGTTAGGGTTTGGGTTAGGGTAAGGGTAAGGGTTAGGGTTAGGGTTAGGGTAAGGGTTAGGGTTAGGGTTAGGGTTAGGGTAAGGGTATGTGTTAGGGTTAGGGTTAGGGTTAGGGTTAGGGTAAGGTTTAGGGTTAGGTTTAGAGTTAGGGTAAGGCTAAGTGTTAGCGTTAGTTTAGGGTTAGGGTTGGGATTAGGGTAAGTGTAAGGGTTAGGGTTATGTTTAGGTTTAGGGTTAGGTGTTAGGGTTAGGGTTAGGGTTAGGGTTAGCGGTTAGAGTCAGGGTTAGAGTTACAGTTAGGTTTTCAGTTAGGGTTAAGGTTAGGGTTAGGGTAAGGGTTAGGGTTAGGGGAAGGGTAAGTGTTAGGGTTGGGGTTAGGGTTAGGGTTAGGGTTAGGGTAAGGGTAAGTGTTAGGGTTAGGGTTAGGAGTTAGGTTTAGGGTTAGGTTTAGGTTTAGTGTTAGGGTTAGGGTAAGGGTAAGTTTTAGGATAAGGGAAACGGTTAGGGTTTGTGTTAGGGTTAGGGTTACGGGTTATGGTTAGTGTTAGGATTAGGGTTAGTGTTAGGGTAAGAGTAAGAGTGAGGGTTAGGATTAGGTTTAGGGTTAGGGTAAGGGTAAGGGTTAGGGTTAGGTTTAGGGTTAGGGGTTAGGGTGAGGGTTAGGGTTAGGGTTAGGGTAAGGGTAAGTGTTAGGTTTAGGGTTAGGGTTAGGGTAAAGTAATGGTTAGGGTTAGGATTAGGCTTAGGTTTAGGGTGAGGGTTAGGGTTAGGGATAGGGTTAGGGTTAGGCTTAGGTTTAGGATAAGGGTCAGGGTTAGGGTTAGGGTTAGGGTTAGGGTAAGGATAATGTTTAGGATAAGGGTAATGGTTAGGGTTTGGGTTAGGGTTAGTGTTAGGGGTTATGGTTAGGGTTACGATTAGGGTTTGGGTTAGGGTAGTGTAAGGGTGAGTGTTAGGGTTATGGTTAGGGTTAGGGTAAGGGTTAGGGTAAGGGTTAAGGTTAGGGTTAATCTTAGGGTTAGGGTAAGGGTAAGGGTTAGGGTTAGGGTTAGTGTTAGGTTTAGGTTTAGTGTTAGGGTAAGGGTAAGTGTTAGGGTTAGGGATAGGGTTAGGGGTTAGGGTTAGAGTTAGGGTTAGGTTAAGATTTAGGGTTAGGGTTAGGGTTAGGGTAAGGGTAAGTGTTACGTTTAGGGTTAAGGTTAAGATACGGGTAAGGGTTAGGGTTAGGGTTAGGGTTAGGGGTTAGGGTTAGGGTTAGGTTTAGGGTTAGGGTTAGTGTAAGGGTAAGGGTTACGATAAGGGTAACGGTTACTGTTAGTGTTAGGTTTAGGGTTAGGGTTAGGGTTAGGGTTAGGTAATGGTTGGGATTAGGGTTAGGGTTAGAGTAAGGGTAAGGGTGATGGTTAGGGTTATGGTTAGGGTTAGGGTCAGGGTAAGTGTAAGGGTTAGGGTTAGGGTTAGGCTTCAGGTTATTGTTAGGGTTAGGGTAAGGGTTAGGGTTAGGGTAAGGGTTAGGGTAAGGGTAAGGGTAAGTGTTAGGGTTAGGGTTAGGGTTAGGGTTAGAATAAGGTTAAGGTTTAGGGTTAGGGTTAGGTTTAGGATTAGGGGTTAAGGTTAGGGTTAGGTTTAGAGTTAGGTTTAGTGTAAGGGGAATTATTAGTTTTAGGGTTAGGATTAGGGTTAGGTTTAGGGTTAGGGTTATGTTTAGTGTTAGGGTTAGGGTTAGGGAAATGGTTAGGGTTAGGGTAAAGGTAAGGATTAGGCTTAGGGTTAGGGGTAGGGTTAGGTTTAGGGTTAGGTTTAGGGTTAGGGTTAGGGTAAGGCTTAGGGTTAGGGTTAGGATTAGAGTTAGGGGTAGGGTAAGGGAAAGGGTAAGGGTTAGGGTTAGGGTTAGGGTTACAGTAAGGGTAAGGGTTAGAGTTAGGTTTAGGGTTAGGGTTACGGTGAGGGTTAGGGTTAGGTTTAGGGTTAGGGTTAGGGTTAGGGTTAGGGTTTGGGTTAGGGTAAGGGTATGTGTTAGAGTTAGGGTTAGGGTTAGGGTTAGGGTAAGGTTTAGGGTTAGGGTTAGGGTTAGGGTAAGGCTAAGTGTTAGGGTTAGGTTTGGGTTAGGGTTAGGGTTAGGGTAAGTGTAAAGGTAGGGTTAGGGTTAGGTTTAGGGTTAGGGTTAGGGTATGGCTAAGGGTTCGGGTTCGGGTTAGGGTTAGGGTATGGGTAAGGGTTAGGTTTGGGGTTAGCGTTAAGCTTAGGGTTAGGGTTAGGGTTAGGCTTAGGGTTAGGGTAGGGGTAAGGGCAGGGTTAGGTTTAGGGTTAGCGTTAAGCTTAGGGTTAGGGTTAGCGTTAGGCTTAGAGTTAGGGTAGGGGTAAGGGTTAGGGTGAGGTTAGGGTTACGGTTAGGGTTAGGTAAGGGTAAGGTATAGGGTTAGGGTTAGTGTTAGGGTTAAGTTTAGGTTTAGGGTTAGGGTGAGGGTTAGGGAAAGGGTAAGGGTTAGGGTAAGGGTTAGGGGTAGGGGTAGGGTAAGGATTAGGGTTAAGGTTAGGGTAAGGGTAATCGTGAGGGTTAGGGTTAGGGTTAGGGTAAGGGTTAGGGTAAGGGTAAGGATTATGGTTAGGTAAGGATAAGTGTTAGGGTTAGGGTTAGGTTTAGGGTAAGGGTAAGGTTAGGGTTTGGGTTAGGGTTAGGGGTTAGGAATAGGGTTAGAGTAAGGGTTAGGGTTAGGGTTAGGGGTTAGGTTAAGGTTTAGGGTTAGAGTTAGGGTAAGGGTTAAGGTAAGGTAGAGGGTTAGGGTTAGGTTAAGGGTAAGTGTTAGGGTTAGGGTTAGGGTTAGGGTCAGGATTAGGTTTAGGGTTAGGGTTAGGGGTTAGGTTTAGGTTTAGGGTTAGGGTTAGGGTGAGGATTAGGATAAGTGTTAGGGATAGGGTTTGGGTTAGGAGAAGGGTAAGGCTTATGGTTAGGTTTAGGTTTAGGGTTAGGGTTAGGGTTAGGGAAAGGGTAAGGGTTATGGTAAGGGTTAGGGTTAGGGTAAGGATTAGGTTTAGGGTAAGGGTAAGAGTGAGGGTGAGGGTTAGGGTTAGTGTTAGGGTTAGATTTAAGGTTAGAATTAGGGTTAGGTTAAGGGTTAGGGTTAGGGTTCGGGTTAGGGTTTGGGTTAGGGGTAAGGTTACGGTTAATGTAAGGGTTAGGGTTAGGGGAAGGGTAATTGTTAGGGTTAGGGTTAGGGTAAGGATTAGGGTTAGGGGTAGGATTAGGGTTAGGGTTAGCAATAAGGTTAGGGTTAGGGTTAGGGTAAGGGTAAAGTTTAGGGTTAGGGTTAGGATTAGGGTTAGGGTTACGGTAAGGATTAGGGTTAGGGTTATTGTAAGGGTTAGGGTTAGGGTTAGGGTTAGCATTAAGTTTAGGGTTAGGGTTAGGGTAAGGGTGAAGGTAGGGTTATGTTTAGGTTTACGGTTAGGTGTAAGCGTTAGGGTTAGGGTTAGGGTAGCGTAAGGGTAAGGGTTATGGTTAGGGTTAGGGTTAGTGGTTAGAATAAGGGTTAAGGTTAGAATAAGGGTTAGAGTTACGGTTAGGGCTTGAATTATGGTTAAGGGTAGAGTTAGGGTAAGGGGTAGGGTTAGGGTAAGGGTAAGTGTTAGGGTTGGGGTTAGGTTCAGGTTAAGGGTAAGGGTTAGGGTTAGGGTTAGGGTTAGGGAAAGGGTAAGGGTTAGGGTTAGGGTTAGGGTAAGGGTTAGGGTTAGGCTTAGGGTTAGGGTAACGGTATGTGTTAGGGTTAGGTTTAGGGTTAGGGTTAGGGTTAGGATAAGGTTTAGGGTTAGGTTTAGGGTTAGGGTAAGGCTAAGTGTTAGGATTAGGGTTAGGGTTGGGATTAGGGTAAGTGTAAGGGTTAGGGTTATGTTTAGGTTTAGGGTTAGGTGTTAGGGTTAGGTTTCGGGTTAGGATAAGGGTAAGGGTTATGGTTATGGTTAGAGTTAGGGTTAGCGGATAGAGTCAGGGTTAGAGTTAGAGTTAGGTTTTGAGTTAGGGTTAAGGTTAGGGTTAGGGTAAGGGTTAGGGTTAGGGTAAGGGTAAGTGTTAGGGTTAGGGTTAGGGTTAGGGTTAGGGTAAGGGTAAGGGTTAGGGTTAGGGTTAGGTTTAGGGGTTAGGGTTAGGGTTAGGGTTAGTGTTAGGGTAAGGGTAAGGGTTAGGGTTACGTTTAGGGATAGGGTAAGGGTAAGGGTTAGGTTTTATGTTAGGGTTAGGTTTAGGGTTAGCGTCAGGGTTAGAGTTAGGGTTAGGGTTAGGTTTAGGGTTAGGGTTAGGGTAAGGGTAAGGTTTAGGATTAAGGTTAGGGTTAGGGTTAGGTTTAGGGTTAGGGTTACGGTATGGGTAAGGGTTAGGGTTAGGGTTAGGGTTAGGGTATGGTTAAGGGTTAGGTTTAGGGTTAGCGTTAAGCTTAGGGTTAGGGTTAGGGTTCGGCTTAGGGTTAGGGTAAGGGTAAGGGTAAGGGTTAGGTTTAGGGTTAGCGTTAAGCTTAGGGTTAGCGTTAGGGTTAGGCTTAGGGTAAGGGTAGTGGTAAGGGTTAGGGTGAGGGTTAGGGTTACAGTTAGGGTTAGGTAAAGGTAAGGTATAGGGTTAGGGTTAGTGTTAGGGTTAAGGTTAGGTTTAGGGTTAGGGTGAGGGTTAGGGAAAGGGTAAGGTTTAGGGTAAGGGTTAGGGGTAGGGGTAGGGGTAGGCTAAGGATTAGGGTTAAGGTTAGGGTAAGGGTATTCGTGAGGGTTAGGTTAGGGTTAGGTTTAGGTTTAAGGTTAGGGTTAGGGTTAGGGTAAGGTTAAGTGTTAGGGTTAGGGTTAGTGTTAGGGTAAGGGTAAGGGTTAGGATTAGGGTTAGGGTTAGGTTTAGGATAAGGGTAAGGGTTAGGGTTATGGTTAGGGGTTAGGTTAAGGGTTAGGTTTAGGTTTAGGGTTAGGGTTAGGGTTAGGGTAAGGGTAAGGGTTAGGATAACGGAAACGGTTAGGGTTTGTGTTAGGGTTTGGGTTAGGGGTTATGGTTAGGGTTAGGATTAGGGTTAGTGTTAGGGTAAGTGTAAGGGTGAGGGTTAGGTTTAGGGTTAGGGTTAGGGTTAGGGTAAGGGTTAGGGTTAGGGTAAGTTTTAAGGTTAGGTTTAATCTTAGGGTTAGGGTAAAGGTAAGTGTTAGGGTTAGGGGTAGTGTTAGGGGTTAGGGTTAGGTTTAGGGTTAGGGTAAGGTATAGGGTTAGGGTTAGGGTTAGGGTAAGGTATAGGGTTAGGGTTAGGGTTAGGGTAAGGGTTAAGGTTAGGGTTAATCTTAGGGCTAGGGTAAAGGTAAGTGTTAGGGTTAGGGTTAGTGTTAGGGGTTAGGGTTAGGGTTAGGGTTAGGGTAAGGTATAGGGTTAGGGTTAGGGTTAGGGTAAGGTATAGGGTTAGGGTTAGGGTTAGGATAAGGGTAAGTGTTAGGGTTAGGGTCAGGGTTAGGGTTAGGGTAAGGGTAAGGTTGTGGTTTAGGGTTAGGGTGAGGGTTAGGTTTAGGGTTAGGGAAAGGGTTAGGTTTTGAGTTAGGGTTAGGGTTAAGCTACGGGTAAGGGTTAGGGTTAGGGTTAGGGTTATGGGTTAGGGTTAGCATTAGGTTTAGGGTTAGGGTTAGTGTAAGGGTAAGGGTAAGGATAAGGGTAACACTTAGGGTTAGTGTTAGGGTTAGGGTTAGGGGTTAGGTTTAGGGTTAGGGTAAGGGTTAGGTTTAGGTTTAGGGTTAGAGTAAGGTTATGGGTGAGGGTTAGGGTTAGGGTTAGGATTAGGGTCAGGGTAAGTCTAAGGGTTAGGGTTAGGGTTAAGGTTATTGTTAGGGTTAGGGTAAGGGTTAGTGTTAGGGTAAGGGTTAGGGTAAGGGTAAGTGTTAGGGTTAGGTTTAGGGTTAGCATTAAGTTTAGGGTTAGGGTTAGGGTAAGGTTAAGGGTTAGGGTTAGGGTTTCGGTTAGGGTAAGGGATAGGGTTAGGGAAACGGTAAGGGTTTGGGTTAGGGTTAGGTTTAGGGTAAGGATTAGGGTTAGGGTTAGGGTTAGCATTAAGTTTGGGTTAGGGTAAGGCTAAGTGTTAGGGTTAGGTTTAGGTTAGGGTTAGGGTTAGGGTAAGTGTAAAGGTAGGGTTATGTTTAGGTTTAGGGTTAGGTGTTAGCGTTATGGTTATGGTTAGGGTTAGCGGTTAGAATAAGGGTTAAGGTTAAAGTAAGGGTTAGGGTTACGGTTAGTGTTTGAGTTAGTGTTAAGGTTAGGGTTAGGGTAAGCGTTAGGGTTAGGGAAGGGCAAGTGTTAGGGTTGTGGTTAGGTTCAGGTTAAGGGTAAGGGTTAGGGTTAGGGTTAGGGTAAGGGTAAGTGTTAGGGTTAGGGTTAGGGTTAGGGTTAGGGTAAGGGTAAGGGTTAGAGTTAGGATTAGGGTTAGGGTTTAGGGTTAGGGTTAGGGTTAGGGTAAGGGTTAGGGATAGGGTTAGGGTTAGGGTAATGGTAAGTGTTAGGCTTAGGGTTAGGGTTAGTGTAAGCGTAAGAGTTAGGGTTAGGTTTAGGGTTAGGGTGAGGGTGAGGGTAAGGGTAAGTGTTAGGGTTAGGGTTAGGGTTAGGGTTAATGTTAGGATAAGGGTAAGGGTTAGGGTAAGGGTTAGGGTTAATGTTAAGGTTAGGGTTAGTGTTAGGGTTAGGGTTAGCTTTAGGGTTAGGGTTAGGGTTAGGGAAAGGGTAAGGGTTCGGTTAAGGGATAGGGTTAGGGTTAGGGTTAGAGTAAGGATTAGTGTTAGGGTTAGGGTAAGGGTAAGGGTAAGGGTGAGTGTTAGGGTTATGTTTAGGGTTAGGGTTAGGTTTAAGGTTAGGTTAGTGTTAGGGTAAGGGTTAGGGTTATGGTGAGAATTAGGATTTGGGTTAGGTTTAGAGTTAGGGTTAGGGTTAGTGTTAGGGTAAGGGTATGTATTAGGGTTAGGGTTAGGGTTAGGGTATGGTTTAGGTTAGGGTTATGTTTAGGGTAAGTCTAAGTGTTAGGGTTAGGGTTAGGGTTAGGGTTGAGGTTAGGGTAAGGATTAGGGTTAAGGTTAGGGTAAGGGTAAGGGTGAGGGTTACGGTTAGGGTTAGGGTTGGGTTAGGTTTAAGTTTAGGGTTAGGGTTAGGGTAAGGGTTAGGGTTAGGATTAGGGTTTGGGTTAGGGGTAAGGTTAGGGTTAGGGTAAGGGTTAGGGTTAGGTTTAGGTTTAGGGTTAGGGTTAGGGTAAGAATTAGGTTTAGGGTTCGGGTTAGCATTAAGGTTAGGTTAGGGTTAGCGTAAGGGCAAGGGTTAGGGTTAGGTTAGAGTTAGGGTAAGGGTTAGGGTAAGGGTAAGGCTTAGGGTTAGGGAAAGGGTAAGGGTTTAGGAAAGGGTTAGGGTTAGGGTTTGAGTTAGGGTTAGGGTTAGATTAGGGTTAGGTTTAGGGTTAGAGTTAGGGTTAGGGTAAGGAAAAGGGTAAGGGTTAGTGTTAGGGTTAGGGTTAGGGAAAGGGTAAGAGTTAGGGTTAGGATTAGATTTAGGGTTAGGCTTAGGGTTAGGGTTAGGGTAAGGGTTAGGGTAAGGTGGAGGGTTAGGGTTAGGTTAAGGGTAAGCGTTAGGGTTAGGGTTAGGGTTAGGATTAGGGTAAGGGTAAGGGTTAGGGTTAGGTTAAGTGTAAGTGTTAGGGTTAGGGTAAGGTTTAGGGTAAGGGTCAGGGTTAGGTTTAGGGTTAGGGTTAGCTGTTAGGGTTAGGTTTAGGGTTAGGTTTAGGATGAGGAGTAGGGTAAGTGTTAGGCTTAGGGTTAGTGTTTGTGTTAGGAGAAGGGTAAGGCTTAGGGTTAGGGTTAGGTTTAGGGTTGGGGTTAGGGTTAGGGAAAGGGTAAGGGTTATGGTAAGGGTTAGGGTTAGGGTAAGGATTAGGTTTAGGGTAAGGGTAAGGGTGAGGGTTAGGGTTAGGGTTATGGTTAGGGTAAGGGTTAGGGTTAGGGTTAAGGTGAGGGTTAGGTTTAGGGTTAGGGTAAGGGTTAGGGTTAGGGTAAGGGTTAGGTTTACGGTTAGGTTTAAGGTAAGTATTAGGGTTAGGGTTAGGGTAAGGGTAAAGATTAGGGTTAGAGTTAGTGTTAGGCTTAGGGTTAGGGTAGGGGTAAAGGTTAGGTTCACGGTTAGGGTTAGGATTAGGGTTAGGGTTAGGTTTAGGGTAAGGGCAAGAGATAGGGTTATGGTTACGGTTAGGGTAAGGTTTAGGATTAGGGTTAGGGTTAGGGTAAGCGTGAGTGTTATAGTTAGGGTTAGGTTTAGTGTTAGGGTAAAGGTAAGTGTTAGGATTAGGGTTAGGGTTAGGGTTCGTTTTAGGGTGAGGGTAAGTGTTAGGGTTAGGGGTAGGGTTAGGGTTAGTGTAAGGGTAAGTGTTAGGATTAGGGGTACGGTTAGGGTTAGGGGTTAGGGTTAGGGGTAGAGGTTAGGGTTAGGGTTAGGGTTCGGGTTAGGGTTAGGGTAAGGGTTAGGGTTAGGGTTAGAGTAAGGGTAAGGGTGATGGTTAGTTGAAGGGTTAGGTTAAGGGTCAGGGTAAGGGTAAGGGTTACGTTTAGCGTTAGGGTTAAGGTTATTGTTAGGGTTAAGGTAAGGGTTAGGGTTAGGTTAAGGGTTAGGGTAAGGGTAAGCGTAAGTGTTAGGGTTAGGTTTAGGGTTAGGGTTAGGATAAGGGTAAGGTGTAGGGTTAGGATTAGGGTTAGGGTTAGGGGTTAAGGTTAGGCTTAGCGTTTGGGTTAGGTTTAGGGTAAGGGGAATTATTAGGGTTAGGGTTAGGGTTAGGTTTAGGGTTAGGCTTTTGTTTAGTGTTAGGGTTAGGGTTAGTAAAAAGGTTAGGGTTACGGTAAGGGTAATGGTTAGCCTTAGGGTTAGGGTTAGGGTTACGTTCAGGGTTAGGGTTAGGGTTAGGGTTAGGGTAAGGGTTACGGTTAGGGTTGGGTTAGATTTAGGGTTAGGGTAAGGAAAAGGGTAAGGGTAAGGGTTAGTGTTAGGATTAGGGTTAGGGGTTAGCGTTAGGGTTAGGGTTACGGTAAGGGTAAGGGTGAGGGTTAGGGTTAGGGTTAGGGTTAGGTTTAGGGTTAGATTTAGGGTTAGGGAAAGGTTAAGGGTTCGGGTAAGGGTTAGGGTTAGGGTTAGGGTAAGGATAAGGGTTAGGGTTATGGTTAGGGTAAGGGTAAGGGTGAGGCTTAGGGTTAGGTTTAGGTTTAAGGTTAGGTTAGTGTTAGGGTAAGGGTCAGGGTTAGGGTTAGGGTTTGGGTTAGGGTTAAGGTTAGGGTTAGTGTAAGGGTTAGGGTTAGTGTTGGGTTAAGGGTAAGGATTAGGCTTAGGGTTAGGGTTAGGGTTAGGGTTAGCATTAAGGTTAGGGTTTGGGTTAGAGTAAGGGTAAAGTTTAGGGTTAGGGTTAGGGTAAGGATTAGTGTTAGGGGTAGGGTTACGGTAATTTTTAGGGTTAGGGTTAGGGTAGGCATTAAGGTTAGGGTAAGGGTTAGGATTAGGGTTAGGTTTAGGGTTAGGGGTTAAGGTTAGGCTTAGCGTTAGGGTTAGGTTTAGGGTAAGGGGAATTATTAGGGTTAGGGTTAGGGTTAGGTTTAGGGTTAGGGTTATGTTTAGTGTTAGGGTTAGGGTTAGGAAAAGGGTTAGGTTTATGGTAAGGGTAAGGGTTAGCCTTAATGTTAGGGTTAGTGTTACGTTTAGGGTTAGGATTAGGGTTAGGGTTAGGGTAAGGGTTACGGTTAGGGTTGGGTTAGAGTTAGGGTTAGGGTAAGGGAAAGGGTAAGGGTAAGGGTTAGTGTTAGGGTTAGGGTTAGGGGTTAGGGTTACGGTTAGGGTTACGGTAAGGGTAAGGGTGAGGGTTAGGGTTAGGGTTAGGGGTAGAGGTTAGGTTAGGGTTAGGGTTAGGGTTAGGTTTAGGGTTAGGGTTAGGGTTAGGGTAAGGATAAGGGTTAGGGTTAGAGTTAGGCTTAAGGATTGGGTAGGGGTAAGGGTTAGGCTGAGGGTTAGGGTTAGGTTTAAGGTTAGGGTTAAGATAAGGGTAAGAGATAGGGTTAGGGTTAGGGTAAGGGTAAGGGTGAGGCTTAGGGTTAGGGTTAGGGTTAGGTTTAAGGTTAGGTTAGTGTTAGTGTAAGGGTCAGGGTTAGGGTTAGGGTTTGGGTTAGGGTTAAGGTTAGGGTTAGTGTAAGGGTTAGGGTTAGTGTTGGGGTAAGGGTAAGGATTAGGCTTAGGGTTAGGGTTAGGGTTAGGGTTAGCATTAAGGTTAGGGTTTGGGTTAGGGTAAGGGTAAAGTTTAGGGTTAGGGTTAGGGTTAGGGTTAGGGTATGGATTAGGGTTAGGGGTAGGGTTAGGGGTTAGGGTTAGGGTTAGGTTTAGGGTTAGGGTTAGGGTATGGGTAAGGGTTAGGGTTAGGGTTATGGTTAGGCTTAAGGTTAGAGTTAGGTTTAGGATAAGGGTAAGAGTAAGGGTTAGGGTTAGGGGTTAGGGGTTAGGGTTAGGGTTAGGATTAAAGTTAAGGTAAGGGTAAGGATTAAGTTTAGGGTTAGGTTTAGGATTAGGGTAAGGGTTAGGGTTCGGGTAAGGGTTAAGGTTAGGGTTAGGGAAAGGATTAGGGTCAGGGTTAGGGTTAGGGTAAGGATTAGGGTTAGGGTTAGAGTTAGGCTTAAGGATTGGGTAGGGGTAAGGGTTAGGCTGAGGGTTAGGGTTAGGTTTACGGTTAGGGTTAAGGTAAGGGTAAGAGATAGGGTTAGGGTTAGGGTTAGGGTTAGGGTTAGGGTAAGGGTTAGGGTTAGGGTTAGGGTTAGGGTAAGGGTTAGGTTTAGAGTTATGGTTAGAGTAAGGGTAAGGGTTATGGTTAGTTTTAGGGTTAGTTTAAGGGTCAGGGTAAGGGTTAGGGTTACGTTTAGGATTAGGGTTAAGGTTATTGTTAGGGTTAGGGTAAGGGTTAGGGTTAGGTTAAGTGTTAGGGTACGGGTAAGTGTAAGTGTTAGGGTTAGGTTTAGGGTTAGGGTTAGGATAAGGGCAATGTGTAGGGTTAGGATTAGGGTTAGGTTTAGGTTTAGGGGTTAAGGTTAGGCTTAGCGTTAGGGTTAGCTTTAGGGTTAGGTTTAAGGTAAGGAATTATTAGGGTTAGGGTTAGGGTTAGGGTTAGGTTTAGGTTTAGGGTTATGTTTAGTGTTAGGGTTAGGGTTAGTGAAAGTGTTAGGGTTACGATAAGGGTAAGGGTTAGGCTTAGGGTTAGGGTTAGGGTTAGGGTTAGGGTTACATTTAGGGTTAGGGTTTGGGTTAGGGTTAGGTTAAGGGTTATGGTTAGGGTTGGGTTAGAGTTAGGGTTAGGGTAATGGAAAGGGTAAGGGTAAGGGTAAGGGTTAGTGTTAGGGTTAGGGTTAGGGTTTAGGGTTAGGGTTAGGGTAAGGGTAATGGTAAGGGTGAGGGTTCGGGTTAGGGTTAGATGTAGAGGATAGGGTTAGGATTAGGGTTAGGGTTATTTTTAGGGGTAGGGGTAGGGTTAGGGAAAGGGTAAGGGTTCGGGTAAGGGTTAGGGTTAGGGTTAGGGTTACGGTAAGGATAAGGGTTAGGGTTAGGGTAAAGGTAATGTGAGGCTTAGGGTTAGGGTTAGGTTTAGGGTTAGGTTTAAGTTTAGGTTAGTGTTAGGGTAAGGGTTAGGGTTAGGGTTTCGGTTAGGGTTAAGGTTATGGTTAGTGTAAGGGTTAGGGTTAGTTTTGGGGTTAGGGTAAGGATTAGGGTTAGGGTTAGGTTGAGGGTTAGGGTTAGCATTAAGGTTAGGGTTTGGGTTAGGGTAAGGGAAAAGTTTAGGGTTAGTGTTAGGGTTAGGGTTAGGGTTAGGGTAAGGATTAGGGTTAGGGGTAGGGTTACGGTAAGGGTTAGGGTTAGGGATAGGGTAGGCATTAAGGTTAGGGTTAGGGTTAGGGTAAGGGTAAGGGTTAGGGATAGTGTTAGGGTTACGGGTTAGGGTTAGGTTTATGGTTAGGTTTAGGGTTAGGGTAAGGGTAAGGGTTAGGGTTAGGTTTATGGTTAGGGTTAAGGTTAGAGTTAGGGTTAGGATAAGGGTAAGGGTAGGGTTTAGGGTTAGGGTTAGGGGTTAGGGTTAGGGTTAGGATTATGGTTAAGGTAAGTGTAAGGGTTAAGGTTAGGGTTAGGTTTAGGGTTAGGGTAAGGGTTAGGGTTAGGGTAAGGGTTGTTGTTAGGGTTAGGGTAAGGATTAGGGTTAGGGTTAGGGTAAGTATTAGGTTTAGGATTAGGGTTAGGCTTAAGGTTGGGGTAGGGGTAAGGGTTAGGTTAAGGGTTAAGGTTAGGTCTATTGTTATTGTTAAGATAAGGGTAAGAGACAGGGTTAGGTTTAGTGTTAGGGTTAGGGTAAGGGTTAGTGTTAGGGTTAGGGTAAGCGTAAGTGTTAGGGTTAGGGTTAGGTTTAGGGTTAGGGTAAGGGTAAGGGTTAGGGTTAGGGTTAGGTATAGGGGTTAGGGTTAGGGTTAGGTTAAGGGTAAGGGTTAGGGTTAGGTTTAGGGTTAGGTTTAGGGTTAGGTTGAGGGTTAGGGTAAGTGTTAGGGTTAGGATTAGGGTTAGGGTTAGGATAAGGGTAAGGGTTAGAGTTAGGGTTAGGGTTAGCGTTTAGTTTAGGGTTAGGGTTAGGGTTAGGGTAAGGGTTAGGATTAGGTTTAGGTTTAGAGTTAGGGATTGGGAAAGAGTAAGGGTTAGCGTAAGGGTTAGGCTTATTGTAAGGATTAGGGTTAGGATAACAGTAGGGTGAGGGTGAGGGTTAGGGTTAGGGTTAGGTTTAAGGTTAGGATTAGGGTTAGGGTAAGAGTTAGGGTTAGGGTTAGGGTTTGGGTTAAGGTTAAGATTAGTGTTAGGGTAAGGGTTAGGGTTAGGGAAAGGGTAAGGCTTAGGCTTAGGGTTAGGGTTGTGGGAAGGATTAGGGTTAGGTTTAGGGTTAGGGTTAGGGTTAGCATTAAGGTTAGGGTTAGGGTTAGGGTAAGGGTAAGGGTAAGGGTTAGGGTTAGGGTTAGGATTAGGTGTTACGGTTAGGTTTAGGGTTAGGGTTAGTTTTAGGGTTAGGGTTAGGGTAAGGGTAAGTTTTAGGGTTAGGGTGAGGGTTCGGCTTAAGTTTAGGGTTAGGGTTAGGTAAGGGTAAGGGTAAGGGTTAGGGTTAGGGTTAGGTGTTAGGGTTAGGGTTAGGGTTAGGTTAAGGGTAAGGGTTAAGGTTAGGATTAGGGTTAGCGTTAGGGTAAGGGTTAGGGTTAGGGTAAGGGTTAAGGTAATTGATAGGGTAAGGATTAGGGTTAGTGTTAGTGTTAGGGTAAGGGTTAGGGTTAGTGTTCGTGTTAGGTTTAGGGTTAGGGTAGGGGAAAGAGTTAGGTTGAGGGTTAGGGTTAGGGTTAGGGTTAGGGTAAGCGTAAGTGTTAGGATTAGGGTTAGGTTTATTGTTAGGGTAGGGTATGGGTTATGGTTAGGGTTAGGTTTAGATGTAGGGGTTAGGGTTAGGGTTAGGGTTAGGGTAAGGGTTAGTGTTACGGTTAGGGTAAGGTTAAGTGTTAGCGTTAGGGTTACTTTTAGGGTTAGGGTAAGAGTAAGTGTTAGGATTAGGATAGGGTTAGTGGTAGGGTTAGGGTTAGGGTTAGTGGTTAGGGTTAGGGTTAGGTTTAGGGTTAGGTTTAGGGTTAGGGTAAGGGTAAGGGTTAGGATAAGGGTAACAGTTAGGTTTTGGTTTAGCGTTCGGGTTAGGGTTTAGGGTTAGGGTTGGGATTAGGGTTAGGGTTATGGTAATGGTAAGGGTGAGGGTTAGGGTTACGTTTAGGGTTAGGGTAAGGGTTAGGGTTAGGGTAAGGTTTAAGGTTATGGTTAATGTTAGTGTTAGGGTAAGGGTTAGGGTTAGGTTAGTGTTAGGTTTAGGGTTAGTGTTAGGTTAAGGGTAAGTGTTAGGGTTAGGGTTAGGGTTAGGCTAAGGGTTAGGGTTAGTGCTAGGGTTAGGGTTAGGGAAAGTGTTAGGTTTAGCGTTAGTGTTAGGGTTAAGATAAGGGTAAGTGTTAGGGTTAGGGTTAGGGTTAGGGGTTAGGGTTAGGGTTAGGGTTAGGTTTAGGGTTAGGATTAGGGTAAGGGTAAGGGTTAGGATAAGGGTAACAGTTAGGGTTAGTGTTAGGGTTAGGGTTAGGGGTTAAGGTTAGGGTAAGGGTTAGGTTTATGTTTAGGGTTAGGGTAAGGTTAAGGCTGATATTTAGGGGTAGGTTTAGGGTTAGGGTTAGGGTAAGTGTGAGGGTTAGGGTTAGGGTTAGGGTTAAGGTTATTGTTAGGGTCAGGATAAGAGTTAGGGTTAGGGTAAGTGTTAGGGTAAGGGTAAGTGTTAGTGTTAGGGTTAGCGTTAAGGTTAGAATTAAGGTTAGGATAAGGGTAAGTTTTAGGGTTAGGGTTAGGGTTAGGGTTAGGGTTAAGGTTTAGGGTTAGGGTTAGCGTTAGCGTTAGTGTTAGGTTTAGAGTTAGGTTTAGGGTAATGGGAATTATTAGGGTTAGGGTTAGGGTAGGGTTAGGTTTAGGGTTAGGTTTAGGTTAGGGTTAGGGTAAGGGTTAGGGTTAGGGTTAGGGTTAGAGTTAGGGTTTTGGTAAGGGAAAGGGTAAGGGTTAGGGTTAGTGTTAGTGTTAGGGTTAGGGTTAGGGTTAGGGTTACGATAAAGGTAAGGGTTAGGGTTAGGGTTAGGGTTAGGGTTAGAGGTTAGGGTTAGGGTAAGCGTTAGGGTTACAGTAAGGGTTAGGGTTTGGTTTAGGGTTAGGGTAAGTGTAAGGGTTAGGGTTACGGTTAGGTTTAGGGTTAGTGTTAGGGGTTAAGGTTAGGGTTAGGGTTAGGATTAGGGTAAGGGTTAGGGTTAGGTTTAGGGTTAGGGTAAGGGTAAGTGTTAGGGTTAAATTTAGGGTTAGGGTTAGGGTTAGGGTTAGGGTAAGGATAAGGATTAGGGTTAGGATTAGTCTTGGGTTTAGGGTGAGGGTTAGGGTTAGAGTAAGGGTTAGGGTTAGGGTAAGGGTCAGGGTTAGGCTTAGGGTTAGGGTTGGGGTTAGAGTTGGGCTTAAGGTTATGGTTAGGGTTAGGTTAACTGTTAGGGTTAGGATTAGGAACAGGGTTAGGTTTAAAGTTAGGGTGAGGGTTAGGGTTAGGGTAAGGGTATTGGTTAGGGTTAGGGTTTGGGTTAGGTTTAGGGTAAGGTTTGGGTTAGGGTTAGGGTTAGGGTAAGGCTAGTGTTAGGGTTAGGGTTAGGGTTACGATTAGGGTAAGTGTACGGTTAGGGTTAGGGTTTGGTTTAGGGTTAGGTGTTAGGGTTAGGTTTAGAATTAGGGTAAGGGTAGGGGTTATGGTTATGGTTAGGGTTAGCGGTTAGGGTTAGGGTTAAGGTTAGAGTAAGGGTTATGGTTATGGTTTGAGTTTGAGTTAGGGTTAAGGTTAGGGTTAGGATTAGGGTTAGGGTAAGGGTAAGGGTTATGGTTAGGGTTAGGGTTAGGTTTAAGGATTTGGGTTAGGGTTAGCGTTAGGTTTAGGGTAAGGGTTTGGGTTAGGTTTAGGCTTAGGGTAAGGGTAAGTGTTAGGGTTAGGGTTAGGGTGAGGATTAGGGTAAGGGTAAGTGTTAGGGTTATGTTTAGGTTTAGGGTTAGGTTTATGGTTAGGCTTAGGGTTAGGGTTAGGTTTAGGATAAGGGTAAGGGTTAGGGTTAGGGTTAGGGTAAGCGTAAGGGTTAGGATAAAGGTAACGGTTAGGGTTTGGGTTAGGGTTAGGGTTAGGGGTTAGGGTTAGTGTTAGGATTAGGGTTAGAGTTAGGGTAAGGGTAAGGGTGATGTTTAGGGTTAGTTTTGGGTTAGGGTTAGGTTTAGGGTAAGGGTTAGTGTTAGGGTAAGGGTTAAGGTTAGGGTTAGGGTTAGGTTAGGGTAAGGGTTAGGGTTGGGGTTAGTGTAAGGTTTAGAGTTAGGGTTACTGTAAGTGTAAGGGTTAGGTTGAGGGTTAGGGTTAGGGGTTATTGTTAGGGTTAGGGTAAGAGTTAAGGTTAGGGTAAGGGTAAGTGTTAGGGTTACAGTTAGGTTTAGGGTTAGGGTTAGGTTTCGGGTTAGGTTAAGCATAAGGGTTAGGGTTAGGGTTAGGGTTAGTGTAAGGGTAAGGGTTAGGGTTAGGTTAAGAGTAAATGTTAGGGTCAGGGTAAGGGTTAGGTTAAGGGTAAGGATTATGGTTACGTAAGGGTAAGTGTTATGGTTAGGGTTAGGTTTAGGGTAAGGGTAAGGATTAGGGTTTGGGTTAGGGTTAGGGGTTAGGAATAGGGTTAGAGTAAGTGTTAGGGTTAGGGTTAGGGGTTAGGGTAAGGTTTAGGGTTAGGGTTAGGGTAAGGGTTAGGGTAAGGTAGAGGGTTAGGGTTAGGTTAAGGGTAAGTTTTAGGGTTATGGTTAGGGTTAGTATTAGGGTAAGGGTAAAGGTAAGGGTTAGGGTTAGGGTTAGGTTAAGGGTAAGTGTTAGGGTTAAGGTTAGGTTTAGGGTAAGGGTCAGGCTTAGGTTTAGGGTTAGGGATAGGGGTTAGGATTAGGTTTAGGGTTAGGGTTAGGGTGAGGATTAGCGTAAGTGTTAGGCTTAGGGTTAGTGTTTGTGTTAGGAGAAGGGTAAGGCTTAGGGTTAGGTTTAGGTTTAGGGTTAGGGTTAGGGTTAGGGAAAGGGTAAGGGTTATGGTAAGGTTTAGGGTTAGGGTAAGGATTAGGTTTAGGGTAAGGGTAAGGGTGAGGGTGAGGGTTAGGGTTAGGGTTAGGGTTAGATTTAAGGTTAGAATTAGGGTTAGGTTAAGGGTTAGGGTTACGGTTAGGGTTTGGGTTAGGGTTAAGGTTACGGTGAGGGTAAGGGTTAGGGTTAGGGGAAGGGTAATTGTTAGGGTTAGGGTTAGAGTAAGGATTAGGGTTAGGGTTAGGGTTAGGGTTAGCATTAAGTTTAGGGTTAGGGTTAGGGTAAGGATAAAGTTTAGGGTTAGGGTTAGGATTAGGGTTAGGGTTAGGGTAAGGATTAGGGTTAGGGTTATTGTAAGGATTAGGGTTAGGGTTAGCATTAAGTTTAGGGTTAGTGTTAGGGTAAGGGTAAGGGTTAGGGTTAGGGTTAGGGTTAGGTTTTAGGGCTGGGTTAGGGTTAGGGTTACTGTTAGGTTTAGGTTTAGGGTAAGGGTAAGGGTTAGGGTTAGTGTTAGGCTTAGGCTTAAGGTTAGAGTTAGGATTAGTGTAAGGGTAAGGGTAAGGGTTAGGGTTAGGGTTAGGGGTTAGGGTTAGGGTTAGGGTTATGGTTAGGGTAAGGGTTACGGTTAGGGTTAAGGTTAGGGTTAGGTTTAGGGTTAGGGTAAGGGTTAGGGTTAGGGTTAGGGTTAGGTTTAGGGTTAGGTTTAAGATAAGTATTAGGGTTAGGGTTAGGGTAAGGGTAAAGATTAGGGTTAGGGTTAGTGTTAGGCTTAGGGTTAGGGTAGGGGTAAAGGTTAGGTTCATGGTTAGGGTTAGGGTTAGGGTTAGGGTAAGGGCAAGAGATAGGGTTAAGGTTAGGGTTAGGGTAAGGTTTAGGATTAGGGTTAGGGTTAGGGTAAGCGTGAGTGTTAGAGTTAGGGTTAGGTTTAGTGTTAGTGTAAAGGTAAGTGTTAGGATTAGGGTTAGGGTTAGGGTTCGGTTTAGGGTGATGGTAAGTGTTAGGGTTAGTGGTAGGGTTAGGGTTAGTGTAAGGGTAAGTGTTAGGATTAGGGGTAGGGTTAGGGTTAGGGGTTAGGGTTAGGGGTAGAGGTTAGGGTTAGGGTTAGGGTTAGGGTTAGGGTAAAGGTTAGGGTTAGGGTTAGAGTAAGGGTAAGGGTGATGGTTAGTTTTAGGGTTAGTTTAAGGGTCAGGGTAAGGGTAAGGGTTACGTTTAGCGTTAGGGTTAAGGTTATTGTTAGGGTTAGGGTAAGGGTTAGGGTTAGGTTTAGGGTAAGGGGAATTATTAGGATTAGGGTTAGGGTTAGGGTTAGGTTTAGGGTTAGGGTTATGTTTAGTGTTAGGGTTAGGGTTAGGAAAAGGGTTAGGGTTACGGTAAGGGTAAGGGTTAGCCTTAGGGTTAGGGTTAGGGTTACGTTTAGGGTTAGGGTTAGGGTTAGGGTTAGGGTAAGTGTTATGGTTAGGGTTGGGTTAGAGTTAGGGTTAGGGTAAGGGAAAGGGTAAGGGTAAGGGTTAGGGTTAGGGTTAGGGTTAGGTGTTAGGGTTAGGGTTATGGTAAGGGTAAGGGTGAGGGTTAGGTTTAGGGTTAGGGGTAGAGGTTAGGGTTAGGGTTAGGGTTAGGTTTAGGGTTAGGGTTAAGGTTAGGGAAAGGTTAAGGGTTCAGGTAAGGGTTAAGGTTAGGGTTAGGGTTAGGGTTAGAATAAGGGTTAGGGTTAGGGTAAGGGTAAGGGTGAGGCTTAGGGTTAGGGTTAGGGTTACGGTTAGGTTTAAGTTTAGGTTAGTGTTAGGGTAAGGATCAGGGTTAGGGTTAGGGTTTGGGTTAGGGTTAAGTTTAGGGTTAGAGTAAGGGTTAGGGTAAGGGTTAGGGTTAGGGTTAGGGTTAGGTTTTAGGGCTGGGTTAGGGTTAGGGTTACTGTTAGGTTTAGGTTTAGGGTAAGGGTAAGGGTTAGGGTTAGTGTTAGGGTTAGGCTTAAGGTTAGAGTTAGGATTAGTGTAAGGGTAAGGGTAAGGCTTAGGGTTAGGGTTAGGGGTTAGGGTTAGGGTTAGGATTATGGTTAGGGTAAGGGTTAGGGTTAGGGTTAAGGTTAGGGTTAGGTTTAGGGTTAGGGTAAGGGTTAGGGTTAGGGTTAGGGTTAGGGTTAGGTTTAGGGTTAGGTTTAAGATAAGTATTAGGGTTAGGGTTAGGGTAAGGGTAAAGATTAGGGTTAGGGTTAGTGTTAGGCTTAGGGTTAGGGTAGGAGTAAAGGTTAGGTTCATGGTTAGGGTTAGGTTTAGGGTTAGGGTAAGGGCAAGAGATAGGGTTATGGTTAGGGTTAGGGTAAGGTTTAGGATTAGGGTTAGGGTTAGGGTAAGCGTAAGTGTTAGAGTTAGGGTTAGGTTTAGTGTTAGGGTAAAGGTAAGTGTTAGGATTAGGGTTAGGGTTAGGGTTCAGTTTAGGGTGAGGGTAAGTGTTAGGGTTAGGGGTAGGGTTAGGGTTAGTGTAAGGGTAAGTGTTAGGATTAGGGGTAGGGTTAGGGTTAGGGGTTAGGGTTAGGGGTAGAGGTTAGGGTTAGGGTTAGGGTTAGGGTTAGGGTAAGGGTTAGGGTTAGTGTTAGAGTAAGGGTAATGGTGATGGTTAGTTTTAGGGTTAGGTTAAGGGTCAGGGTAAGGGTAAGGGTTAGGGTTAGGGTAAGTGGAATTATTAGGTTTAGGGTTAGGGTTAGGGTTAGGTTTAGGGTTAGGGTAATGGTGATGGTTAGTTTTAGGGTTAGGTTAAGGGTCAGGGTAAGGGTAAGGGTTAGGGTTAGGGTAAGTGGAATTATTAGGTTTAGGGTTAGGGTTAGGGTTAGGTTTAGGGTTAGGGTTATGTTTAGTGTTAGGGTTAGGGTTAGGAAAAGGGTTAGGGTTACGGTAAGTGTAAGGGTTAGCCTTAGGGTTAGGGTTAGGGTTACGTTTAGGGTTAGGGTTAGGGTTAGGGTTAGGGTAAGTGTTACGGTTAGGGTTGGGTTAGAGTTAGGGTTAGGGTAAGGGAAAGGGTAAGGGTAAGTGTTAGTGTTACGGTTAGGGTTAGGGGTTAAGGTTAGGGTTAGGGTTACGGTAAGGGTAAGGGTGAGGGTTAGGTTTAGGGTTAGGCGTAGAGGTTAGGGTTAGGGTTAGGGTTAGGTTTAGGGTTAGGATTAAGGTTAGGGAAAGGTTAAGGGTTCAGGTAAGGGTTAGGGTTAGGGTTAGTGTTAGGGTTAGGGTAAGGATAAGGGTTAGGGTTAGGGTAAGGGTAAGGGTGAGGCTTAGGGTTAGGGTTAGGGTTAGGGTTAGGGTTACGGTTAGGTTTAAGGTTAGGTTAGTGTTAGGGTAAGGGTCAGGGTTAGGGTTAGGGTTTGGGTTAGGGTTAAGTTTAGGGTTAGTGTAAGGGTTAGGGTTAGTGTTGGGGTAAGGGTAAGGATTAGGCTTAGGGTTAGGGTTAGGGTTAGGGTAAGCATTAAGGTTAGGTTTTGGGTTAGGGTAAGGGTAAAGTTTAGGGTTAGGGTTAGGGTTAGGGTTAGGGTAAGGATTAGGGTTAGGGGTAGGGTTACAGTAATTTTTAGGGTTAGGTTTAGGGTAGGCATTAAGGTTAGGGTTAGGGTTAGGGTAAGGGTAAGGTTTAGGGATAGGGTTAGGGTTAGGGGTTAGGGTTAGGGTTAGGTTTAGGGTTAGGGTTAGGGTAAGGGTAAGGGTTAGGGTTAGGGTTATGGTTAGGCTTAAGGTTAGAGTTAGGGTTAGTATAAGGGTAAGGGTAAGGGTTAGGGTTAGGGTTAGGGGTTAGGGTTAGTGTTAGGATTATCGTTAAGGTAAGGGTAAGGGTTAAGGTTAGGATTAGGTTTAGGGTTAGGGTAAGGGTTAGGGTTAGGGTAAGGGTTAAGGTTAGGGTTAGGGTAAGGATTAGGGTCAGGGTTAGGGTTAGGGTAAGGATTAGGGTTAGGGTTAGAGTTAGGCTTAAGGATTGGGTAGGGGTAAGGGTTAGGCTGAGGGTTAGGGTTAGGTTTAGGTTTAGGGTTAAGGTAAGGGTAAGACATAGGGTTAGGGTTAGGGTTAGGGTAAGGGTTAGGGTTATGGTTAGGGTTAGCGTAAGGGTTCAGTTTAGAGTTATGTTTAGAGTAAGGGTAAGGGTGATGGTTAGTTTTATGGTTAGGTTAAGGGTCAGGGTAAGGGTAAGGGTTACGGTTAGGGTTAGGGTTAAGGTTATTGTTCCGGTTAGGGTATGGGTTAGGGTTAGGTTAAGTGTTAGGGTACGAGTAAGCGTAAGTGTTAGGGTTAGGTTTAGGGTTAGGGTTAGGATAAGGGTAAGGTGTAGGGTTAGGATTAGGGTTAGGTTTAGGGTTAGGGGTTAAGGTTAGGCTTAGCGTTAGGGTTAGGTTTAGGGTTAGGTTTAAGGTAAGGGGAATTATTAGGTTTAGGGTTAGGGTTAGGATTAGGTTTAGGTTTAGGGTTATGTTTAGTGTTAGGGTTAGGGTTAGGGAAAGTGTTAGGTTTACGGTAAAGGTAAGGGTTAGGCTTAGGGTTAGGGTTAGGGTTACGTTTAGGGTTAGGGTTAGGGTTAGGGTTAGGGTAAGGGTTACGGTTAGGGTTGGGTTAGAGATAGGGTTAGGGTAAGGGAAAGGGTAAGGGTAAGGGTAAGGGTTAGTGTTAAGGTTAGGGTTAGGGGTTAGGGTTAGGGTTATGGTAAGGGTAAGGGTGAGGGTTAGGGTTACGGTTAGGGTTAGTGTTAGGTTTAAGCGTATGGTTAGGGTTAGGTAAAGGGTAAGGGTTCGGGTAAGGGTTAGCGTTAGGGTTAGGGTTAGGGTAAGGATAAGGGTTAGGGTTAGGGTAAGGGTAAGGTGAGGCTTCGGGTTAGGGTTAGGGTTAGGGTTAGGTTTAAGGTTAGGTTAGTGTTAGGGTAAGGGTTACGGTTAGGGTTAGGGTTTGGGTTAGGGTTAAGGTTAGGGTTAGTGTAAGGGTTAGGGTTAGTGTTGGGGTTAGGGTAAGGATTAGGGTTACGGTCAGGGTTAGGGTTAGCAGTAAGGTTAGGGTTTGGGTTAGGGTAAGGGTAAAATTTAGGGTTAGGTTTAGGGTTAGGGTTAGGGTAAGGATTAGAGTTAGGGGGAGGTTTACGTTAAGGGTTAGGGTTAGGGTTACGGTTTGGGTTAGGGTTAAGGTTAGGGTTAGTGTAAGGGTTAGGGTTAGTGTTGGGGTTAGGGTAAGGATTAGGGTTAGGGTTAGGGTTAGAGTTAGGGTTAGCATTAAGGATAGGGTTTGGGTTAGGGTAATGGTAAAATTTAGGGTTAGGGTTAGGGTTAGGGTTAGGGTAAGGATTAGGTTTAGGGTAAGGGTAAGGGTTAGGGTGAGGGTTAGGGTTAGGGTTAGGGTTACATTTAAGGTTAGAATTAGGGTTAGGTTAAGGGTTAGGGTTACGGTTAGGGTTTGGGTTAGCGTTAAGGTTACGGTGAGGGTAAGGGTTAGGGTTAGGGGAAGGGTAATTGTTAGGGTTAGGGTTAGGGTAAGGATTACAGTTAGGGTTAGGGTTAGGGTTAGCATTAAGGTTAGGGTTAGGGTTAGGGTAAGGATAAAGTTTAGGGTTAGGGTTAGGATTAGGGTTAGGGTTAGTGTAAGGATTAGGGTTAGGGTTATTGTAAGGATTAGGGTTAGTGTTAGCATTAAGTTTAGGGTTAGTGTTAGGGTAAGGGTAAGGGTTAGGGTTAGGGTTAGGGTTAGGTTTTAGGGCTGGGTTAGGGTTAGGGTTACTGTTAGGTTTAGGTTTAGGGTAAGGGTAAGGGTTAGGGTTAGTGTTAGGCTTAGGCTTAAGGTTAGAGTTAGGATTAGTGTAAGGGTAAGGGTAAGGGTTAGGGTTAGGGTTAGGTGTTAGGGTTAGGGTTAGGGTTATGGTTAGGGTAAGGGTTAGGGTTAGGGTTAAGGTTAGGGTTAAGTTTAGGGTTAGGGTAAGGGTTAGGGTTAGGGTTAGGGTTAGGTTTAGGGTTAGGTTTAAGATAAGTATTAGGGTTAGGGTTAGGGTAAGGGTAAAGATTAGGGTTAGGGTTAGTGTTAGGCTTAGGGTTAGGGTAGGGGTAAAGGTTAGGTTCATGGTTAGGGTTAGGGTTAGGGTTAGGGTAAGGGCAAGAGATAGCGTTATGGTTAGGGTTAGGGTAAGGTTTAGGATTAGGGTTAGGGTTAGGGTAAGCGTGAGTGTTAGAGTTAGGGTTAGGTTTAATGTTATGGTAAAGGTAAGTGTTAGGATTAGGGTTAGGGTTAGGGTTCGGTTTAGGGTGAGGGTAAGTGTTAGGGTTAGGGGTAGGGTTAGGGTTAGTGTAAGGGTAAGTGTTAGGATTAGGGGTAGGGTTAGGGTTAGTGGTTAGGGTTAGGGGTAGAGGTTAGGGTTAGGGTTAGGGTTAGGGTTAGGGTAAGGGTTAGGGTTAGGGTTAGAGTAAGGGTAAGGGTGATGGTTAGTTTTAGGGTTAGGTTAAGGGTCAGGGTAAGGGTAAGGGTTACGTTTAGCGTTAGGGTTAAGGTTATTGTTAGGGTTAGGGTAAGGGTTAGGGTTAGGTTTAGGGTAAGGGGAATTATTAGGTTTAGGGTTAGGGTTAGGGTTAGGGGTTAGGGTTAGGTTTAGGGTTAGGGTTAGGATAAGTGTAAGGTGTAGGGTTAGGATTAGGGTTAGGTTTAGGGTTAGGGGTTAAGGGTAGGCTTAGCGTTAGGGTTAGGTTTAGGGTTAGGTTTAAGGTAAGGGGAATTATTAGGGTTACGGTTAGGGTTAGGTTTAGGTTTAGGGTTATGTTTAGTGTTAGGGTTAGGGTTAGGGAAAGTGTTAGGGTTACGGTAAGGGTAAGGGTTAGGCTTAGGGTTAGGGTTAGGGTTACCTTTAGGGTTAGGGTTAGGTTTAGGGTTAGGGTAAGGGTTAAGGTTAGGGTTGGGTTAGAGATAGGGTTAGGGTAAGGGAAAGGGCAAGGGTAAGGGTAAGGGTTAGTGTTAAGGTTAGGGTTAGGGGTTAGGGTTAGGGTTACGGTAAGGGTAAGGGTGAGGGTTAGGGTTAGGGTTAGGAGTAGAGGATAGGGTTAGGGTTAGGGTTAGTGTTAGGGTTAGGGGTATGGTTAGGGTTAGGTAAAGGGTAAGGTTTCGGGTAAGGATTAAGGTTAGGGTTAGGGTTAGCGTAAGGATAAGGGTTAGGGTTAGGGTAAGGGTAAGGTGAGGCTTCGGGTTAGGGTTAGGGTTAGGGTTAGGTTTAAGTTTAGGTTAGTGTTAGGGTAAGGGTTAGGGTTAGGGTTTGGGTTAGGGTTAAGGTTAGGGTTAGTGTAAGGGTTAGGGTTAGTGTTGGGGTTAGGGTAAGGATTAGGGTTAGGGTTAGGTTTAGGGTTAGCATTAAGGTTAGGGTTTGGGTTAGGGTAAGGGTAAAATTTAGGGTTAGGGTTAGGGTTAGGGTTAGGCTAAGGATTAGAGTTAGGGGGAGGTTTACGGTAAGGGTTAGGGTTAGGGTTAGGGTTTGGGTTAGGGTTAAGGTTAGGGTTAGTGTAAGGGTTAGGGTTAGTGTTGGGGTTAGGGTAAGGATTAGGGTTAGGGTTAGGGTTAGGGTTAGGGTTAGCATTAAGGTTAGGGTTTGGGTTAGGGTAAGGGTAAAATTTAGGGTTAGGGTTAGGGTTAGGGTAAGGATTAGAGTTAGGGGGAGGTTTACGGTAAGGGTTAGGGTTAGGGTTAGGGTTAGGGTTAGGTTTACTGTTAGTGTTAGGGTTAGGGTTAGGTTAGGATAAGGGTAAGGGTTAGGGTTAGGGGTAGGGTTAGGTTTAGGGGTTAGGGTTAGGGTTAGGTTTAGGTTTAGGGTTAGGGTGAGGGTAAGGGTAAGGGTTAGGACAAGGGTAACGGTTAGGGTTTGGGTTAGGGTTAGGGTTCGGGGTCATGGTTAGGGTTAGGATTAAGGATAGGGTTAGGGTAAGGGTAAGGGTGAGGGTTAGGGTGAGGGTTAGGGTTAGGGTAAGTGTTAGGGTTAGGGTAAGGGTTAAGTTTAGGGTTAATCTTAGGGTTAGGGTAAGGGTAAGGGGTGGTGTTAGGGTTAGTGTTAGGTTTAGGGTTAGTGTTAGGGTAAGGGTAAGGTTTAGGATTAGGGATAGGGTTAGGAGTTAGGTTTAGGGTTAGGGTTAGGGTAAGGTTTAGGGTTAGGGTTAGGGTTAGGGTAAGGGTAAGTGTTAGGGTTAGAGTTAGGGTTAGGGTAAGGGTAAGGGTGAGGTTTAGGGTTAGGGTGAGGGTTAGGTTTAGGGTTAGGTTTCGGTTTAGGTTTAGGGAAAGTGTTAGGTTTAGGTTTAGGGTTAGGGTTACGATAAGGGTAAGTGTTAGGGTTAGGGTTAGGGGTTAGGGTTAGGATTAGGTTTAGGGTTAGGGTTAGGGTAAGGTTAAGGGTTAGGATAAGGGTAACGGTTAGGGTTAAGGTTATTGTTAGAGTTAGGGTAAGGGTTAGGGATAGGTTAAGGGTTACGGTAAGGGTAAGCGTAAGTGTTAGGGTTAGGTTTAGGGTTAGGGTTAGGATAAGGGTAAGGTGTAGTGTTAGGATTAGGGTTAGGTTTAGGGTTAGGGGTTAAGGTTAGGCTTAGTTTTGGGTTAGGTTTAGGGTAAGGGGAATTATTAGAGTTAGGGTTAGGGTTAGGTTTAGGGTTAGGGTTATGTTTAGTGTTATGGTTTGGGTTAGGAAAAGGGTTAGGTTTATGGTAAGGGTAAGGGTTAGCCTTAGGGTTAGGGTTAGGGTAAGGGTTAGGGTAAGGGTTACGGTTAGGGTTGGGTTAGAGTTAGGGTTAGGGTAAGGGAAAGGGTAAGCGTAAGGGTTAGTGTTAGGGTTAGGGTTAGGGGTTAGGGGTTATGGTTAGGGTTAGGGTTACGGTAAGGGTAAGGGTGAGGGTTAGGGTTAGGGTTAGGCGTAGAGGTTAGGGTTAGGGTTAGGGTTAGGGTTAGGGTAAGGATAAGGGTTAGGGTTAGGGTAAGGGTAAGGGTGAGGCTTAGGGTTAGGGTTAGGGTTAGGGTTAGGTTTAAGGTTAGGTTAGTGTTAGGGTAAGGGTCAGGGTTAGGGTTAGGATTTGGGTTAGGGTTAAGGTTAGGGTTAGTGTAAGGGTTAGGGTTAGTGTTGTGGTAAGGGTAAGGATTAGGCTTAGGGTTAGGGTTAGCGGTTAGGGTTAGGGTTAAGGTTAGAGTAAGGGTTATGGTTATGGTTTGAGTTTGAGTTAGGGTTAAGGTTAGGGTTAGGATTAGGGTTAGGGTAAGGGTAAGGGTTATGGTTAGGGTTAGGGTTAGGTTTAAGGATTTGGGTTAGGGTTAGCGTTAGGTTTAGGGTAAGGGTTTGGGTTAGGTTTAGGCTTAGGGTAAGGGTAAGTGTTAGGGTTAGGGTTAGGGTGAGGATTAGGGTAAGGGTAAGTGTTAGGGTTATGTTTAGGTTTAGGGTTAGGTTTATGGTTAGGCTTAGGGTTAGGGTTAGGTTTAGGATAAGGGTAAGGGTTAGGGTTAGGGTTAGGGTAAGCGTAAGGGTTAGGATAAAGGTAACGGTTAGGGTTTGGGTTAGGGTTAGGGTTAGGGGTTAGGGTTAGGGTTAGGATTAGGGTTAGAGTTAGGGTAAGGGTAAGGGTGATGTTTAGGGTTAGTTTTGGGTTAGGGTTAGGTTTAGGGTAAGGGTTAGTGTTAGGGTAAGGGTTAAGGTTAGGGTTAGGGTTAGGTTAGGGTAAGGGTTAGGGTTGGGGTTAGTGTAAGGTTTAGAGTTAGGGTTACTGTAAGTGTAAGGGTTAGGTTGAGGGTTAGGGTTAGGGGTTATTGTTAGGGTTAGGGTAAGAGTTAAGGTTAGGGTAAGGGTAAGTGTTAGGGTTACAGTTAGGTTTAGGGTTAGGGTTAGGTTTCGGGTTAGGTTAAGCATAAGGGTTAGGGTTAGGGTTAGGGTTAGTGTAAGGGTAAGGGTTAGGGTTAGGTTAAGAGTAAATGTTAGGGTCAGGGTAAGGGTTAGGTTAAGGGTAAGGATTATGGTTACGTAAGGGTAAGTGTTATGGTTAGGGTTAGGTTTAGGGTAAGGGTAAGGATTAGGGTTTGGGTTAGGGTTAGGGGTTAGGAATAGGGTTAGAGTAAGTGTTAGGGTTAGGGTTAGGGGTTAGGGTAAGGTTTAGGGTTAGGGTTAGGGTAAGGGTTAGGGTAAGGTAGAGGGTTAGGGTTAGGTTAAGGGTAAGTTTTAGGGTTATGGTTAGGGTTAGTATTAGGGTAAGGGTAAAGGTAAGGGTTAGGGTTAGGGTTAGGTTAAGGGTAAGTGTTAGGGTTAAGGTTAGGTTTAGGGTAAGGGTCAGGCTTAGGTTTAGGGTTAGGGATAGGGGTTAGGATTAGGTTTAGGGTTAGGGTTAGGGTGAGGATTAGCGTAAGTGTTAGGCTTAGGGTTAGTGTTTGTGTTAGGAGAAGGGTAAGGCTTAGGGTTAGGTTTAGGTTTAGGGTTAGGGCTAGGGTTAGGGAAAGGGTAAGGGTTATGGTAAGGTTTAGGGTTAGGGTAAGGATTAGGTTTAGGGTAAGGGTAAGGGTGAGGGTGAGGGTTAGGGTTAGGGTTAGGGTTAGATTTAAGGTTAGAATTAGGGTTAGGTTAAGGGTTAGGGTTACGGTTAGGGTTTGGGTTAGGGTTAAGGTTACGGTGAGGGTAAGGGTTAGGGTTAGGGGAAGGGTAATTGTTAGGGTTAGGGTTAGAGTAAGGATTAGGGTTAGGGTTAGGGTTAGGGTTAGCATTAAGTTTAGGGTTAGGGTTAGGGTAAGGATAAAGTTTAGGGTTAGGGTTAGGATTAGGGTTAGGGTTAGGGTAAGGATTAGGGTTAGGGTTATTGTAAGGATTAGGGTTAGGGTTAGCATTAAGTTTAGGGTTAGTGTTAGGGTAAGGGTAAGGGTTAGGGTTAGGGTTAGGGTTAGGTTTTAGGGCTGGGTTAGGGTTAGGGTTACTGTTAGGTTTAGGTTTAGGGTAAGGGTAAGGGTTAGGGTTAGTGTTAGGCTTAGGCTTAAGGTTAGAGTTAGGATTAGTGTAAGGGTAAGGGTAAGGGTTAGGGTTAGGGTTAGGGGTTAGGGTTAGGGTTAGGGTTATGGTTAGGGTAAGGGTTACGGTTAGGGTTAAGGTTAGGGTTAGGTTTAGGGTTAGGGTAAGGGTTAGGGTTAGGGTTAGGGTTAGGTTTAGGGTTAGGTTTAAGATAAGTATTAGGGTTAGGGTTAGGGTAAGGGTAAAGATTAGGGTTAGGGTTAGTGTTAGGCTTAGGGTTAGGGTAGGGGTAAAGGTTAGGTTCATGGTTAGGGTTAGGGTTAGGGTTAGGGTAAGGGCAAGAGATAGGGTTAAGGTTAGGGTTAGGGTAAGGTTTAGGATTAGGGTTAGGGTTAGGGTAAGCGTGAGTGTTAGAGTTAGGGTTAGGTTTAGTGTTAGTGTAAAGGTAAGTGTTAGGATTAGGGTTAGGGTTAGGGTTCGGTTTAGGGTGATGGTAAGTGTTAGGGTTAGTGGTAGGGTTAGGGTTAGTGTAAGGGTAAGTGTTAGGATTAGGGGTAGGGTTAGGGTTAGGGGTTAGGGTTAGGGGTAGAGGTTAGGGTTAGGGTTAGGGTTAGGGTTAGGGTAAGGGTTAGGGTTAGGGTTAGAGTAAGGGTAAGGGTGATGGTTAGTTTTAGGGTTAGTTTAAGGGTCAGGGTAAGGGTAAGGGTTACGTTTAGCGTTAGGGTTAAGGTTATTGTTAGGGTTAGGGTAAGGGTTAGGGTTAGGTTTAGGGTAAGGGGAATTATTAGGATTAGGGTTAGGGTTAGGGTTAGGTTTAGGGTTAGGGTTATGTTTAGTGTTAGGGTTAGGGTTAGGAAAAGGGTTAGGGTTACGGTAAGGGTAAGGGTTAGCCTTAGGGTTAGGGTTAGGGTTACGTTTAGGGTTAGGGTTAGGGTTAGGGTTAGGGTAAGTGTTATGGTTAGGGTTGGGTTAGAGTTAGGGTTAGGGTAAGGGAAAGGGTAAGGGTAAGGGTTAGGGTTAGGGTTAGGGTTAGGTGTTAGGGTTAGGGTTATGGTAAGGGTAAGGGTGAGGGTTAGGTTTAGGGTTAGGGGTAGAGGTTAGGGTTAGGGTTAGGGTTAGGTTTAGGGTTAGGGTTAAGGTTAGGGAAAGGTTAAGGGTTCAGGTAAGGGTTAAGGTTAGGGTTAGGGTTAGGGTTAGAATAAGGGTTAGGGTTAGGGTAAGGGTAAGGGTGAGGCTTAGGGTTAGGGTTAGGGTTACGGTTAGGTTTAAGTTTAGGTTAGTGTTAGGGTAAGGATCAGGGTTAGGGTTAGGGTTTGGGTTAGGGTTAAGTTTAGGGTTAGAGTAAGGGTTAGGGTAAGGGTTAGGGTTAGGGTTAGGGTTAGGTTTTAGGGCTGGGTTAGGGTTAGGGTTACTGTTAGGTTTAGGTTTAGGGTAAGGGTAAGGGTTAGGGTTAGTGTTAGGGTTAGGCTTAAGGTTAGAGTTAGGATTAGTGTAAGGGTAAGGGTAAGGCTTAGGGTTAGGGTTAGGGGTTAGGGTTAGGGTTAGGATTATGGTTAGGGTAAGGGTTAGGGTTAGGGTTAAGGTTAGGGTTAGGTTTAGGGTTAGGGTAAGGGTTAGGGTTAGGGTTAGGGTTAGGGTTAGGTTTAGGGTTAGGTTTAAGATAAGTATTAGGGTTAGGGTTAGGGTAAGGGTAAAGATTAGGGTTAGGGTTAGTGTTAGGCTTAGGGTTAGGGTAGGAGTAAAGGTTAGGTTCATGGTTAGGGTTAGGTTTAGGGTTAGGGTAAGGGCAAGAGATAGGGTTATGGTTAGGGTTAGGGTAAGGTTTAGGATTAGGGTTAGGGTTAGGGTAAGCGTAAGTGTTAGAGTTAGGGTTAGGTTTAGTGTTAGGGTAAAGGTAAGTGTTAGGATTAGGGTTAGGGTTAGGGTTCAGTTTAGGGTGAGGGTAAGTGT
>JANJXV010000124.1:867500-877500 GCA_024803745.1 Megascapheus bottae | reverse complement strand
AGTGTTGGGGTTAGGGTAAGGATTAGGGTTACGGTCAGGGTTAGGGTTAGCAGTAAGGTTAGGGTTTGGGTTAGGGTAAGGGTAAAATTTAGGGTTAGGTTTAGGGTTAGGGTTAGGGTAAGGATTAGAGTTAGGGGGAGGTTTACGTTAAGGGTTAGGGTTAGGGTTACGGTTTGGGTTAGGGTTAAGGTTAGGGTTAGTGTAAGGGTTAGGGTTAGTGTTGGGGTTAGGGTAAGGATTAGGGTTAGGGTTAGGGTTAGAGTTAGGGTTAGCATTAAGGATAGGGTTTGGGTTAGGGTAATGGTAAAATTTAGGGTTAGGGTTAGGGTTAGGGTTAGGGTAAGGATTAGGTTTAGGGTAAGGGTAAGGGTTAGGGTGAGGGTTAGGGTTAGGGTTAGGGTTACATTTAAGGTTAGAATTAGGGTTAGGTTAAGGGTTAGGGTTACGGTTAGGGTTTGGGTTAGCGTTAAGGTTACGGTGAGGGTAAGGGTTAGGGTTAGGGGAAGGGTAATTGTTAGGGTTAGGGTTAGGGTAAGGATTACAGTTAGGGTTAGGGTTAGGGTTAGCATTAAGGTTAGGGTTAGGGTTAGGGTAAGGATAAAGTTTAGGGTTAGGGTTAGGATTAGGGTTAGGGTTAGTGTAAGGATTAGGGTTAGGGTTATTGTAAGGATTAGGGTTAGTGTTAGCATTAAGTTTAGGGTTAGTGTTAGGGTAAGGGTAAGGGTTAGGGTTAGGGTTAGGGTTAGGTTTTAGGGCTGGGTTAGGGTTAGGGTTACTGTTAGGTTTAGGTTTAGGGTAAGGGTAAGGGTTAGGGTTAGTGTTAGGCTTAGGCTTAAGGTTAGAGTTAGGATTAGTGTAAGGGTAAGGGTAAGGGTTAGGGTTAGGGTTAGGTGTTAGGGTTAGGGTTAGGGTTATGGTTAGGGTAAGGGTTAGGGTTAGGGTTAAGGTTAGGGTTAAGTTTAGGGTTAGGGTAAGGGTTAGGGTTAGGGTTAGGGTTAGGTTTAGGGTTAGGTTTAAGATAAGTATTAGGGTTAGGGTTAGGGTAAGGGTAAAGATTAGGGTTAGGGTTAGTGTTAGGCTTAGGGTTAGGGTAGGGGTAAAGGTTAGGTTCATGGTTAGGGTTAGGGTTAGGGTTAGGGTAAGGGCAAGAGATAGCGTTATGGTTAGGGTTAGGGTAAGGTTTAGGATTAGGGTTAGGGTTAGGGTAAGCGTGAGTGTTAGAGTTAGGGTTAGGTTTAATGTTATGGTAAAGGTAAGTGTTAGGATTAGGGTTAGGGTTAGGGTTCGGTTTAGGGTGAGGGTAAGTGTTAGGGTTAGGGGTAGGGTTAGGGTTAGTGTAAGGGTAAGTGTTAGGATTAGGGGTAGGGTTAGGGTTAGTGGTTAGGGTTAGGGGTAGAGGTTAGGGTTAGGGTTAGGGTTAGGGTTAGGGTAAGGGTTAGGGTTAGGGTTAGAGTAAGGGTAAGGGTGATGGTTAGTTTTAGGGTTAGGTTAAGGGTCAGGGTAAGGGTAAGGGTTACGTTTAGCGTTAGGGTTAAGGTTATTGTTAGGGTTAGGGTAAGGGTTAGGGTTAGGTTTAGGGTAAGGGGAATTATTAGGTTTAGGGTTAGGGTTAGGGTTAGGGGTTAGGGTTAGGTTTAGGGTTAGGGTTAGGATAAGTGTAAGGTGTAGGGTTAGGATTAGGGTTAGGTTTAGGGTTAGGGGTTAAGGGTAGGCTTAGCGTTAGGGTTAGGTTTAGGGTTAGGTTTAAGGTAAGGGGAATTATTAGGGTTACGGTTAGGGTTAGGTTTAGGTTTAGGGTTATGTTTAGTGTTAGGGTTAGGGTTAGGGAAAGTGTTAGGGTTACGGTAAGGGTAAGGGTTAGGCTTAGGGTTAGGGTTAGGGTTACCTTTAGGGTTAGGGTTAGGTTTAGGGTTAGGGTAAGGGTTAAGGTTAGGGTTGGGTTAGAGATAGGGTTAGGGTAAGGGAAAGGGCAAGGGTAAGGGTAAGGGTTAGTGTTAAGGTTAGGGTTAGGGGTTAGGGTTAGGGTTACGGTAAGGGTAAGGGTGAGGGTTAGGGTTAGGGTTAGGAGTAGAGGATAGGGTTAGGGTTAGGGTTAGTGTTAGGGTTAGGGGTATGGTTAGGGTTAGGTAAAGGGTAAGGTTTCGGGTAAGGATTAAGGTTAGGGTTAGGGTTAGCGTAAGGATAAGGGTTAGGGTTAGGGTAAGGGTAAGGTGAGGCTTCGGGTTAGGGTTAGGGTTAGGGTTAGGTTTAAGTTTAGGTTAGTGTTAGGGTAAGGGTTAGGGTTAGGGTTTGGGTTAGGGTTAAGGTTAGGGTTAGTGTAAGGGTTAGGGTTAGTGTTGGGGTTAGGGTAAGGATTAGGGTTAGGGTTAGGTTTAGGGTTAGCATTAAGGTTAGGGTTTGGGTTAGGGTAAGGGTAAAATTTAGGGTTAGGGTTAGGGTTAGGGTTAGGCTAAGGATTAGAGTTAGGGGGAGGTTTACGGTAAGGGTTAGGGTTAGGGTTAGGGTTTGGGTTAGGGTTAAGGTTAGGGTTAGTGTAAGGGTTAGGGTTAGTGTTGGGGTTAGGGTAAGGATTAGGGTTAGGGTTAGGGTTAGGGTTAGGGTTAGCATTAAGGTTAGGGTTTGGGTTAGGGTAAGGGTAAAATTTAGGGTTAGGGTTAGGGTTAGGGTAAGGATTAGAGTTAGGGGGAGGTTTACGGTAAGGGTTAGGGTTAGGGTTAGGGTTAGGGTTAGGTTTACTGTTAGTGTTAGGGTTAGGGTTAGGTTAGGATAAGGGTAAGGGTTAGGGTTAGGGGTAGGGTTAGGTTTAGGGGTTAGGGTTAGGGTTAGGTTTAGGTTTAGGGTTAGGGTGAGGGTAAGGGTAAGGGTTAGGACAAGGGTAACGGTTAGGGTTTGGGTTAGGGTTAGGGTTCGGGGTCATGGTTAGGGTTAGGATTAAGGATAGGGTTAGGGTAAGGGTAAGGGTGAGGGTTAGGGTGAGGGTTAGGGTTAGGGTAAGTGTTAGGGTTAGGGTAAGGGTTAAGTTTAGGGTTAATCTTAGGGTTAGGGTAAGGGTAAGGGGTGGTGTTAGGGTTAGTGTTAGGTTTAGGGTTAGTGTTAGGGTAAGGGTAAGGTTTAGGATTAGGGATAGGGTTAGGAGTTAGGTTTAGGGTTAGGGTTAGGGTAAGGTTTAGGGTTAGGGTTAGGGTTAGGGTAAGGGTAAGTGTTAGGGTTAGAGTTAGGGTTAGGGTAAGGGTAAGGGTGAGGTTTAGGGTTAGGGTGAGGGTTAGGTTTAGGGTTAGGTTTCGGTTTAGGTTTAGGGAAAGTGTTAGGTTTAGGTTTAGGGTTAGGGTTACGATAAGGGTAAGTGTTAGGGTTAGGGTTAGGGGTTAGGGTTAGGATTAGGTTTAGGGTTAGGGTTAGGGTAAGGTTAAGGGTTAGGATAAGGGTAACGGTTAGGGTTAAGGTTATTGTTAGAGTTAGGGTAAGGGTTAGGGATAGGTTAAGGGTTACGGTAAGGGTAAGCGTAAGTGTTAGGGTTAGGTTTAGGGTTAGGGTTAGGATAAGGGTAAGGTGTAGTGTTAGGATTAGGGTTAGGTTTAGGGTTAGGGGTTAAGGTTAGGCTTAGTTTTGGGTTAGGTTTAGGGTAAGGGGAATTATTAGAGTTAGGGTTAGGGTTAGGTTTAGGGTTAGGGTTATGTTTAGTGTTATGGTTTGGGTTAGGAAAAGGGTTAGGTTTATGGTAAGGGTAAGGGTTAGCCTTAGGGTTAGGGTTAGGGTAAGGGTTAGGGTAAGGGTTACGGTTAGGGTTGGGTTAGAGTTAGGGTTAGGGTAAGGGAAAGGGTAAGCGTAAGGGTTAGTGTTAGGGTTAGGGTTAGGGGTTAGGGGTTATGGTTAGGGTTAGGGTTACGGTAAGGGTAAGGGTGAGGGTTAGGGTTAGGGTTAGGCGTAGAGGTTAGGGTTAGGGTTAGGGTTAGGGTTAGGGTAAGGATAAGGGTTAGGGTTAGGGTAAGGGTAAGGGTGAGGCTTAGGGTTAGGGTTAGGGTTAGGGTTAGGTTTAAGGTTAGGTTAGTGTTAGGGTAAGGGTCAGGGTTAGGGTTAGGATTTGGGTTAGGGTTAAGGTTAGGGTTAGTGTAAGGGTTAGGGTTAGTGTTGTGGTAAGGGTAAGGATTAGGCTTAGGGTTAGGGTTAGGGTTAGGGTTAGCATTAAGGTTAGGTTTTGGGTTAGGGTAAGGGTAAAGTTTAGGGTTAGGGTTAGGGTTAGGGTTAGGGTAAGGATTAAGGATAGGGGTAGGGTTACGGCAATTTTTAAGGTTAGGGTTAGGGTAGGCATTAAGGTTAGGGTTAGGGTTAGGGTAAGGGTAAGGGTTAGGGATAGGGTTAGGGTTAGGGGTTAGGGTTAGGGTTAGGTTTAGGGTTAGGGTTAGGGTAAGGGTAAGGGTTAGGGTTAGAGTTATGGTTAGGCTTAAAGTTAGAGTTAGGGTTAGGATAAGGGTAAGAGTAAGGGTTAGGGTTAGGGTTAGGGGTTAGGGTTAGGGTTAGGATTATGGTTAAGGTAAGGGTAAGGGTTAAGTTTAGGGTTAGGTTTAGGATTAGGGTAAGGGTTAGGGTTAGGGTAAGGGTTAAGGTTAGGGTTAGGGTAAGGATTAGGGTCAGGGTTAGGGTTAGGGTAAGGATTAGGGTTAGGGTTAGAGTTAGGCTTAAGGATTGGGTAGGGGTAAGTGTTAGGCTGAGGGTTAGGGTTAGGTTTAGGGTTAGGGTTAAGGTAAGGGTAAGAGATAGGGTTAGGTTTAGGGTTAGGGTTAGGGTTAGGAAAAGGGTTAGGGTTAGGGTTAGGGTTAGGGTAAGGGTAAGGGTTAGGTTTAGAGTTATGGTTAGAGTAAGGGTAAGGGTGATGGTTAGTTTTAGGGTTAGTTTAAGGGTCAGGGTAAGGGTAAGGGTTTCGTTTAGGGTTAGGGTTAAGGTTATTGTTAGGGTTAGGGTAAGGGTTAGGGTTAGGTTAAGTGTTAGGGTACGGGTAAGTGTAAGTGTTAGGGTTAGGTTTAGGGTTAGGGTTAGGATAAGGGTAAGGTGTAGGGTTAGGATTAGGGTTAGGTTTCGGGTTAGGGGTTAAGGTTAGGCTTAGCGTTAGGGTTAGGTTTAGGTTTAGGTTTAAGGTAAGGGCAATTATTAGGGTTAGGGTTAGGGTTAGGGTTAGGGTTAGGTTTAGGTTTAGGGTTATGTTTAGTGTTAGGGTTAGGGTTAGATAAAGTGTTAGGGTTACGGTAAGGGTAAGGGTTAGGCTTAGGGTTAGGGTTAGGGTTACGTTTATGGTTAGGTTTAGGGTTAGGGTTAGGGTAAGGGTTATGGTTAGGGTTGGGTTAGAGTTAGGGTTAGGGTAAGGGAAAGGGTAAGGGTAAGGGTAAGGATTAGTGTTAGTGTTAGGGTTAGGGTTTAGGGTTAGGGTTAGGTTTACGGTAAGGGTAAGTGTGAGGGTTCGGGTTAGGTTTAGAGGTAGAGGATAGGGTTAGGGTTACGGTTAGAGTTAGGTTTAGGGGTAGGGTTAGGGTTAGGGAAAGGGTAAGGGTTCGGGTAAGGGTTAGGGTTAGGGTTAGGGTTACGGTAAGGATAAGGGTTAGGGTTAGGGTAAGGGTAAGGTGAGGCTTAGGGTTAGGGTTACAGTTAGGGTTAGGTTTAAGTGTAGGTTAGTGTTAGGGTAAGGGTTAGGGTTAGGGTTTGGGTTAGGGTTAAGGTTAGGGTAAGTGTAAGAGTTAGGGTTAGTGTTGGGGTTAGGGTAAGGATTAGGGTTAGGGTTAGGGTTAGGGTTAGGGTTAGCATTAAGTTTACGGTTTGGGTTAGGGTAAGGGTAAAGTTTAGGGTTAGGGTTAGGGTTAGGGTAAGGATTAGGGTTAGGGGTAGGGTTACGGTAAGGGTTAGGGTTAGCGTTAGGGTAGGCATTAAGGTTAGGGTTAGGGTTAGGGTAAGGGTAAGGGTTAGGGATAGTGTTAGGGTTAGGGTTTAGGGTTAGGTTTAGGGTTAGGTTTAGGGTTAGGGTTAGGGTTAGGGTAAGGGTAAGGGTTAGGGTTAGGGTTATGGTTAGGCTTAAGGTTAGAGTTAGGGTTAGGATAAGGGTAGGGTAAGGTTTAGGGTTAGGGTTAGGGGTTAGGGTTAGGGTTAGGATTATGGTTAAGGTAAGGCTAAGGGTTAAGTTTAGGGTTAGGTTTAGGGTTAGGGTAAGGGTTAGGGTTAGGGTAAGGGTTGTGGTTAGGGTTAGGGTAAGGATTAGGGTTAGAGTTAGGGTTAGGGTAAGGATTAGGGTTAGGATTAGGGTTAGGCTTAAGGTTGGGTAGGGTTAAGAATTAGGTTGAGAGTTAGGGTTAGGTTTATTTTTAGGGTTAAGATAAGGGTAAGAGATAGGGTTAGGTTTAGTGTTAGGGATAGGGTAAGGGTTAGGGTTAGGGTTAGGGTTAGGGTAAGCGTAAGTGTTAGGGTTAGGGTTAGGTTTAGCGTTAGGGTAAGGGTAAGGGTTAGGGTTAGGGTTAGGTATAGGGTTTAGGGTTAGGGTTAGGTTAAGGGTAAGGGTTAGGGTTAGGTTTAGGGTTAGGTTTAGGGTTAGGTTGAGGGTTAGGGTAAGTGTTAGTGTTAGGGTTAGGGTTAGGGTTAGGATAAGGGTAAGGGTTAGAGTTAGGGTTAGGGTTAGCGTTAAGTTTAGGGTTCGGGTTAGGGTTAGGATTAGGTTTAGGGTTAGGTTTAGAGTTAGGGATAGGGAAAGAGTAAGGGTTAGCGTAAGGGTTAGGCTTATTGTAAGGATTAGGGTTAGGGTAAGAGTAGGGTGAGGGTGAGTGTTAGGGTTAGGGTTAGGGTTAGGTTTAAGGTTAGGATTAGGGTTAGGGTAAGAGTTAGGGTTAGGGTTAGGGTTTGGGTTAAGGTTAAGATTAGTGTTAGGGTAAGGGTTAGGGTTAGGGAAAGGGTAAGGCTTAGGCTTAGGGTTAGGGTTGTGGGAAGGATTAGGGTTAGGTTTCAGGTTAGGGTTAGGGTTAGCATTAAGGTTAGGGTTACGGTTAGGGTAAGGGTAAGGGTTAGGGTTAGGGTTAGCATTAGGGGTTAGGGCTAGGATTAGGGTTAGTTTTAGGGTTAGGGTTAGGGTAAGGGTAAGTTTTAGGGTTAGGGTGAGGGTTCGGCTTAAGTTTAGGGTTAGGGTTAGGTAAGGGTAAGGGTAAGGGTTAGGGTTAGGGTTAGGTGTTAGGGTTAGGGTTAGGGTTAGGTTAAGGGTAAGGGTTAGGGTTAGGGTTAGGGTTAGGTTTTAGGGTTAGGGTTAGGGTTAGGGTAAGGGTAAGGGTTAAGGTTAGGATTAGGGTTAGCGTTAGGGTAAGGGTTAGGGTTAGGGTAAGGGTTAAGGTAAGGGTTAGGGTAAGGATTAGGGTTAGTGATAGTGTTAGGGTAAGGGTTAGGGTTAGGGTTCGTGTTAGGCTTAGGGTTAGGGTAGGGGAAAGAGTTAGGTTGAGGGTTAGGGTTAGGGTTAGGGTTAGGGTAAGCGTAAGTATTAGGATTAGGGTTAGGTTTATTGTTAGGGTAGGGTATGGGTTATGGTTAGGGTTAGGGTTAGATGTAGGGGTTAGGGTTAGGCTTAGGGTTAGGGTTAGGGTAAGGGTTAGGGTTAGGGTTATGGTTAGGGTAAGGTTAAGTGTTAGCGTTAGGGTTACTTTTAGGGTTAGGGTAAGGGTAAGTGTTAGGATTAGGATAGGGTTAGGGGTAGGTTTAGGGTTAGGGTTAGGGTTAGGGTTAGGTTTAGGATAAGGGTAAGGGTTAGGGTTAGGGTTAGTGTTAGTGGTTAGGGTTAGGGTTAGGTTTAGGGTTAGGTTTAGGGTTAGGGTAAGGGTAAGGGTTAGGATAAGGGTAACGGTTAGGTTTTGGGTTAGCGTTCGGGTTAGGGCTTAGGGTTAGGGTTAGAATTAGGGTTAGGGTTAGGGTAAGGGTAAGGGTGAGGGTTAGGGTTACGTTTAGGGTTAGGGTAAGGGTTAGGGTTAGGGTAAGGGTTAAGGTTAGGGTTAATGTAGGGTTATGGTAAGGGTTAGGGTTAGGGTTAGGGTTAGGGTTAGTGTTAGGTTTAGGGTTAGTGTTAGGGTAAGGGTAAGTGTTAGGGTTAGGGTTAGGGGTTACGGTTAGGGTTAGGGTTAGGCTAAGGGTTAGGGTTAGTGCTAGGGTTAGGGTTAGGGAAAGTGTTAGTTTTAGCGTTAGTGTTAGGGTTAAGATAAGGGTAAGGGTTAGGGTTAGGGTTAGGGGTTAGGGTTAGGGTTAGGGTTAGGTTCAGGGTTAGGATTAGGGTAAGGGTTAGGGTTAGGATATGGGTAACGGTTAGGGTTAGTGTTAGGGTTAGGGTTAGGGGTTAAGGTTAGGGAAAGGGTTAGGTTTAGGGTTAGGGTTAGGGTAAGCTTAAGGCTGATATTTAGGGGTAGGGTTAGGGTTAGGGTTAGTTTAAGGGTGAGGGTTAGGGTTAGGGTTAGGGTTAAGGTTATTGTTAGGGTCAGGGTTAGGTTAGGCTTAGGGTAATGGTTACGGTTAAGGTTAGGGTTAGAGTTAGGGTTACGGTAAGGGAAAGGGTAAGGGTTAGGGTTAGAGTTAGGGTTAGGGTTAGGGGTTAGGGTTAATGTTACGGTAAAGGTAAGGGTTAGGGTTAGGGTTAGGGTTAGAGGTTAGGGTTAGGGATAGGGTTAGGGTTACAGTAAGGGTTAGGGTTTGGTTTAGGGTTAGGGTAAGGGTTAGGGTTAGGGTTAGGGTTAGGTTTAGGGTTAGTGTTAGGGGTTAAGGTTAGGGTTAGGGTTAGGATTAGGGTAAGGGTTAGGGTTAGGTTTAGGATTAGGGTAAGGGTAAGTGTTAGGGTTAAGTTTAAGGTTAGGGTTAGGGTTAGGGTTAGGGTAAGGGTTAGGGTTAGGATTAGGCTTGGGTTTAGGGTGAGGGTTAGTGTTAGAGTTAGGGTTAGGGTAAGGGATAGGGTTAGGATTAGGGTTAGGGTTGGGGTTAGAGTTGGGCTTAAGGTTATGGTTAGGGTTAGGTTAAGGGTTAGGGTTAGGATTAGGAGCCTGGTTAGGTTTAAAGTTAGGGTGAGGGTTAGGGTTAGGGTAAGGTTATTGGTTAGGGTTAGGGTTTGGGTTAGGGTTAGGGTAAGGTTTGGGTTAGGGTTAGGGTTAGGGTAAGGCTAGTGTTAGGGTTAGGGTTAGGGTTGCGATTAGGGTAAGTGTACGGTTAGGGTTAGGGTTAGGTTTAGGGTTAAGTGTTAGGGTTAGGTTTAGAGTTAGGGTAAGGGTAAGGGTTATGGTTATGGTTAGGGATAGGGTTAGCGGTTAGGGTTAGGGTTAAGGTTAGAGTAAGGGTTATGGTTATGGTTTGAGTTTGAGTTAGGGTTAAGTTCAGGGTTAGGGTTAGGGTTAGGATAAGGGTAAGGGTTATGGTTAGGGTTAGGGTTAGGTTTAAGGATTTGGGTTAGGGTTAGCGTTAGGTTTAGGGTAAGGGTTAGGGTTAGGTTTAGGGTTAGGGTAAGGGTAAATGTTAGGGTTAGAGTTAGGGTGAGGATTAGGGTAAGAGTAAGTGTTAGGGTTATGTTTAGGTTTAGGGTTAGGTTTATGGTTAGGCTTAGGGTTAGGGTTAAGTTTAGGATAAGGTTAAGGGTTAGGGTTAGGAGTTAGTGTTAGGTTTAGGGTTAGGGTTAGGGTTAGGTTAAGCGTGAGGGTTAAGATAAGGGTAAGGTTTATGGTTTGGGTTAGGGTTAGGTTTAGGAGTTAGGATTAGGGTTAGATTTAGAGTTAGGGTAAGGGTTAGGGTTAGGGTAAGGGTTAAGTTTAGGGTTATGGTTAGGGTAAGGGTAAATGTTAGGGTTAGGGTGAGGGTGAGGATTAGGGTAAGGGTAAGTGTTAGGGTTATGTTTAGGTTTAGGGTTAGGTTTATGGTTAGGCTTAGGGTTAGGGTTAAGTTTAGGATAAGGGTAAGGGTTAGGGTTAGGGTGTGGGTTAGGGGTTAGTGTTAGGTTTAGGCTTAGGGTTAGGGTTAG
>JANJXV010000124.1:840000-855000 GCA_024803745.1 Megascapheus bottae | reverse complement strand
GTAGGGGTAAGGGTTAGGTTGAGGGTTAGGGTTAGGTTTAGGGTAAGGGTAAGGGATAGGGTTAGGGTTAGGTTTAGGGTAAGGGTTAGGGTTAGGTTTAAGGTAAGTGTAAGTGTTAGGTTTAGGGTTAGGGTTAGGGTAAGGGTAAGGGTTAGGGTTAGGGTTAGGTTTAAGGGTTAGGGTTAGGGTCAGGGTTAGGGTTAGAGTAAGGGTTAGGGTTAGGTTTAGGGATAGGTTAAGCGTAAGTGTTAGGGTTAGGGTTAGGGTTAGGGTTAGGGTAATGGTAAGTGTTAGGGTTAGGTTAGGGTTAGGGTTAGGGTTAGGTTTAGGGTTAGGGTTAGGGTTATTTTTAGGATAAGAGTATGGGCTAGGTTTAGGTTTAGGTTTAGGTTTATGGTTAGGAGTTAGGGTTAGGTTTAGGTTTAGGTTTAGGGTTAGGGTTAGGGTTAGGGTAAGGCTATGTGTTAGGGTTAGGGTTAGGGTTAGGGTAAGTGTAAAGGCTGGGTTAGGTTTAGGTTTAGGGTTAGGTGTTAGGTTTAGGGTTAGGTTTATGTTTAGGGTTAGGTGTTAATGTTAGGGTTAGGGTAAGGGTAAGGATTATGGTTATGGTTAGGGTTAGGGTTAGCGGTTAGAGTTAGGGTTAAGGTTAGATTAAGGGTTAGGGTTACTGTTAGGGTTTGAATTAGGGTTAAGTTTAGGTTTATGCTTAGGGATAGGGTTAGGGTAAGGGTTAGGGTTAGGGTTAGGGTTAGGTTTAAGGGTTAGTGTTAGGGTTAACGTTAGGGTTAATGTAAGGGTTAGGGTTAGGTTTAGGGTTAGGGTAAGGGTAAGTGTTAGGGTTAGGGTTAGGGTTAGGGTTAGGGTAATGGTAAGTGTTAGGGTTAGGGTTAGTGTTAGCGTTAGGTTTAGGGTTAGGGTTAGGCTTAGGTTTAAGTTTAGGATAAGTGTAAGGGTGAGGATTAGGGTTAGGTGTTAGAGTTAGAGTTAGGTTTAGGTTTAGGGGTAGGGTAAGTGTAAGGGTTAGGATAAGGGTAAGGGTTAGGGTTTGTGTTAGGGTTAGGGTTAGGGATTAGGGTAAGGGTTAGGATTAGTGTTAGAGTTAGGGTAAGGGTAAGGATGAGGGTGAGGGTTAGGGTTAGGGTTAGGGTTAGGGTAAGGGTTAGGGCTAGGGTAAGGGTTAAGTTTAGGTTTAGGGTTAGGGTAAGGTTAAGGGTTAGGTTTGGGGTTAGTGTTAGGTTTAGAGTTAGGTTTAGCGTGAAGGTAAGGGTTAGGGTTAGGGTTAGGGGTTAGGGTTAGGGTTAGGATTAGGGTAAGGGTTAGGGTTAGGGTAAGGGTTAGGGTTAGTGTTAGGGGTTAGGGTTAGGGTTAGGGGTAAGGTTAGGGTAAGGTTTCGGGTAAGGGTAAGGGTTAGGGTTAGGGTAAGGGTAAGTGTTATGTTTAGGGTTAGGTTTAGGGTTAGGGTAAGTGTTAGGTTTAAAGTTAGGGTTAGGGTAAGGGTAAGTGTTAGGGTTAGGTTTAGGGTTAGGCTTAGGGTTAGGGTGAGGTTTAGGGTAAGTGTTAGTGTTAGGTTTAGGGTTAGGATAAGGGTAAGGGTTAGGGTTAGGGTTAGGGTTAGGGTATAGGGTTAGGGTTTAGGGTTAGGGTTAGGGTTAGGGTTAGGGTAAGGGTAAGGGATAGGGTTTGTTTTAGGGTTAGGTTTAGGTTTAGGGTGAGGGTTAGGGTAAGTGTTAGTGTTAGGGTTAGGGTTAGGGTTAGGATAAGGGTAAGGGTTAGGGTTAGGGTTAGGGTTAGGGTTTGAGTTAGGGTTAAGGTTAGGGTTAGGGTAAGGGTTAGAGTTAGGGAAAGGGTTAGGGTTAGGGTTAGGGTTAGGGTTAGGTTTAGGGTTAGGGTTAGGTTTAGGGTTAGGGTTAGGGTAAGGGTAAGTGTTAGGGTTACGGTTAGGGTTAGGGTTAGTGTAAGGGTAAGGGTTAGGGTTAGGTTTAGGGTAAAGTAAAGGGTTAGGATTAGGGTTAGGGTTAGGGTAAGAGTAAGGATTAGGGTTAGGGTTAGGGTTAGGGTTAGGCTTAGGTTTAGGGTAGGGGTAAGGGTTAGGTTGAGGTTTAGGGTTAGGGTTAGGGTAAGGGTAAGGGATAGGGTTAGGGTTAGGTTTAGGGTAAGGGTTAGGGTTAGGTTTAAGGTAAGGGTAAGTGTTAGGTTTAGGGTTAGGTTTAGGGTAAGGGTTAGGGATAGGGTTACGTTTAAGGGTTAGGGTTAGGGTCAGGGTTAGGGATAGAGTAAGGGTTAATGTTAGGTTTAGGGATAGGTTAAGGGTAAGTGTTAGGGTTAGGGTAAGGGTTAGGGTTAGGATTAGGGTTATGTTTAGGTTTGGGTTTAGGGTTAGGGTTAGGGATAGGTTTAGGAGGAGGGTAAGGGTTACGGTTAGGGTTAGGGTTAGGGTTACAGTAAGGGTTAGGGTTAGGGTTAGGGTTAGGATAAGTGTAAGGGTTAGGGTTAGGGTTAGAGTAAGGGTAAGGTTTAGAGTTGGGGTTAGAGTTAGGGTTAGGGTTATGGTAAGGGTAAGGGTTAGGTTTAGGGTTAGGATTAGGTTTAGGGTTAAGGTAAGTGTTAGGGTTAGGGTTAGGGTTAGGGTAAGGGTAAGTGTTAAGGCTAGGGTTAGGGTTAGGATTAGGGTAAGGTTTAGGGTTAGGGTTAGGGTTAGGGTAAGGGTAAGGGTTAGGGTTAGGTTAAGGGTAATTATTAGAGTCAGGGTAAGGGTTAGGGTAAGGGTAAGGGTTAGGGTTAGGTAAGGGTAAGTGTTAGGGTTAGGGTTATGTTTAGGGTAAGGGTAAGGGTGAGGGTTAGGGTTAGGGGTTAGGGTTAGGGTTAGGGTAAGGTTTAGGGTAAGGTAGATGGTTAGGGTTAGGGTAAGGGTAAGTGTTAGGGTTAGGATTAGGGTTAGGGTTAGTGTAAGAATAAGGGTTAGGGTTAGGGTAAGGTAAAGGGTTAGGGTTAGTGTTAGGGTTAGGCTTAAGTTTGGGTTAGGGTTAGGGTAAGGGTAAGGGTTAGGGTTAAGGTTAGGGTTAGGGTTTAGGGTTAGGGTTATGGTTAGGGTAAGCGTAAGGATTATAGTTAGGGTTAGGGATATGGTTAGGGTTAGGCTTAGGGTTAGGGTAGGGGCAAGGGTTAGGTTGAGGGTTAGGGTTAGGATAAGGGTTAGGGTTAGGTTTAAGGTAAGGGCAAGTGTTAGGGTTAGGGTTAGGGTTAGGGTAAGGTTAAGGGTTAGGGTTAGGGTTAGGGTTAGGTTTAATTGTTAGGGTTAGGGTCAGGCTTAGGGTTAGGGTTAGGTTTAGGGATAGGGTAAGTGTAAGTGTTAGGGTTAGGGTTAGGGTTAGGGTAATGGTAAGTGTTAGGGTTAGGTTAGGGTTAGGGTTAGGTTTAGGGTAAGGGTTAGGGTTAGTTTTAGGATAAGGGTAAGGGTTAGGTTTAGGGTGAGGGTTAGGTTTAGGGTTAGGGGTAGGGTTAGGGTTAGGTTTAGGTTTAGGTTTAGGTTTAAGGTTAGGGTTAGGGTAAGGCTAAGTGTTAGGGTTAGGGTTAGGGTTAGGGTAAGTTTAAAGGTTAGGGTTAGGTTTAGGTTTAGGGTTAGGTGGTAGGTTTAGGGTTAGGTTTAGGTTTAGGGTTAGGTTTATGGTTAGGGTTAGGGTAAGGTTTAGGGTTAGGGTTAGGTTAAGGGTAATTATTAGAGTCAGAGTAAGGGTTAGGGTGAGGGTAAGGGTTAGGGTTAGGTAAGGGTAAGTGTTAGGGTTAGGGTTATGTTTAGGGTAATGGTAAGGGTGAGGGTTAGGGTTAGGGTTAGGGGTTTGGGTTAGGGTTAGGGTTAGGGTAAGTGTTAGGGTAAGGTAGAGGGTTAGGGTTAGGGTAAGGGTAAGTGTTAGGGTTAGGATTAGGGTTAGGGTTAGTGTAAGAATAAGGGTTAGGGTTTGGGTAAGGTAAAGGGTTAGCGTTAGGGTTAGGGTTAGGCTTAAGTTTGGGTTAGGGTTAGGGTAAGGGTAAGGGTAAGGGTTAGGGTTAGGGTTAGGGTTAGGGTTTAGGGTTAGGGTTAGGGTTAGGGTAAGCATAAGGTTTATAGTTAGGGTTAGGGATATGGTTAGGGTTAGGCTTAGGGTTAGGGTAGGGGTAAGGGTTAGGTTGAGGGTTAGGGTTAGGGTTAGGGTAAGGGTTAGGGTTAGGGTTAAGGTAAGTGCAAGTGTTAGGGTTAGGGTTAGGGTAAGGGTTAGGGTTAGGGTTAGGGTTAGGTTTAAGGGTTAGGGTTAGGGTCAGGTTTAGGGTTAGAGTAAGGGTTAGGGTTAGGTTTAGGGATAGGTTAAGGTAAGTGTTAGGGTTAGGGTTAGGGTTAGTGTTAGGGTAATGGTAAGTGTTAGGGTTAGGTTAGGGTTAGGGTTAGGTTTAGGGTTAGGGTTAGGGTTATTTTTAGGATAATAGTACGGGTTAGGTTTAGGGTTAGGTTTAGGTTTAGGGTTAGGGGTTAGGGTTAGGTTTAGGTTTAGGTTTAGGGTTAGGGTTAGGGTTAGGGTAAGGCTAAGTGTTAGGGTTAGGGTTAGGGTTAGGGTAAGTGTAAAGGTTAGGGTTAGGTTTAGGTTTAGGGTTAGGTGTTAGGTTTAGGGTTAGGTTTAGGTTTAGGGTTAGGTGTTAATGTTAGGGTTAGGGTTAGGGTAAGGGTAAGGATTATGGTTATGGTTAGGGTTAGGGTTAGTGGTTAGAGTTAGGGTTAATGTTAGATTAAGGGTTAGGGTTACTGTTAGGGTTTGAGTTAGGGTTAAGTTTAGGTTTAGGGTTAGGGATAGGGTTAGGGTAAGGGTTAGGGTTAGGGTTAGGGTTAGGTTTAAGGGTTAGTGTTAGGGTTAACGTTAGGGTAAATGTAAGGGTTAGGGTTAGATTTAGGGTTAGGGTAAGGGTAAGTGTTAGGGTTAGGGTTAGGGTTAGGGTAAGAGTAAGTGTTAGGGTTAGGGTTAGGGTTAGGGTTAGGTTTAGGGTTAGGGTTAGGATTGGGTTTAAGTTTAGGATAAGTGTAAGGGTGAGGGTTAGGGTTAGGTGTTAGAGTTAGAGTTAGGTTTAGGTTTAGGTGTAGGGTAAGTGTAAGGGTTAGGATAAGGGTAATGGTTAGGGTTAGGGTTAGGGATTAGGGTAAGGGTTAGGATTAGGATTAGAGTTAGGGTAAGGGTAAGGATGAGGTTGAGGTTAGGGTTAGGGTTAGGGTTAAGGTAAGGGTTAGGGCTAGGGTAAGGGTTAAGTTTAGGTTTAGGGTTAGGGTAAGGTTAAGGGTTAGGGTTGGGGTTAGTGTTAGTTTTAGAGTTAGGTTTAGGGTGAAGGTAAGGGTTAGGGTTAAGGTTAGGGGTTAGGGTTAGGGTTAGGGTTAGGATTAGGGTAAGGGTTAGGGTTAGGGTAAGGGTTAGAGTTAGGGTTAGGGGTTAGGGTTAGGGTTAGGGTTAGGGTAAGGTTTAGGGTAAGGGTAAGGGTTAGGGTTAGGGTAAGGGTAAGTGTTAGGGTTAGGGTTAGAGTTAGGGTTAGAGTAATGTTAGGTTTAGGGTTAGGGTTAGGGTAAGGGTAAGCGTTAGGGTTAGGTTTAGGGTTAGGCTTAGGGTTAGGGTGAGGATTAGGGTAAGTGTTAGGGTTAGGTTTAGGGTTAGGATAAGGGTAAGGGTTAGGGTTAGGGTTAGGGTATAGGGTTAGGGTTTAGGGTTAGGGTTAGGGTTAGGTTTAGGGTAAGGGTAAGGGATAGGGTTTGTTTTAGGGTTAGGTTAAGGGTTAGGGTGAGGGTTAGGGTAAGTGTTAGTGTTAGGGTTAGGGTTAGGCTTAGGATAAGGGTAAGGGTTAGTGTTAGGGTTAGGGTTAGGGTTTGGGTTAGGGTTAAGGTTAGGGTTAGGGTAAGGGTTAGAGTTAGGGAAAGGGTTAGGGTTAGGGTTAGGTTTAGGGTTAGGGTTAGGTTTAGGGTTAGGGTTAGGGTAAGGGTAAGTGTTAGGGTTACGGTTAGGGTTAGGGTTAGTGTAAGGATAAGGGTTAGGGTTAGGTTTAGGGTAAAGTAAAGGGTTAGGGTTAGGGTTAGGGTTAGGCTTAAAGTTAGGGTTAGGGTTAGGGTAAGGGTAAGGGTAAGGGTTAGGGTTAGGTTTAGGGTGAGGGGTTAGGGTTAGGGTTAGGGTTAGGGTAAGAGTAAGGATTAGGGTTAGGGTTAGGGTTAGGGTTAGGGTAAGAGTAAGGATTAGGGTTAGGGTTAGGGTTAGGGTTAGGCTTAGGTTTAGGGTAGGGGTAAGGGTTAGGTTGAGGGTTAGGGTTAGGGTACGGGTAAGGGATAGGGTTAGGGTTAGGTTTAGGGTAAGGGTTAGGGTTAGGTTTAAGGTAAGGGTAAGTGTTAGGTTTAGGGTTAGGGTTAGGGTAAGGGTAAGGGTTAGGGTTAGGGTTAGGTTTAAGGGTTAGGGTTAGGGTCAGGGTTAGGGTTAGAGTAAGGGTTAGGGTTAGGTTTAGGGATAGGTTAAGCGTAAGTGTTAGGGTTAGGGTTAGGGTTAGGGTAATGGTAAGTGTTAGGGTTAGGTTAGGGTTAGGGTTAGGTTTAGGGTTAGGGTTAGGGTTATTTTTAGGATAAGAGTACGGGTTAGGTTTAGGGTTAGGTTTAGGTTTAGGGTTAGGGGTTAGGGTTAGGTTTAGGTTTAGGTTTAGGGTTAGGGTTAGGGTAAGGCTAAGTGTTAGGGTTAGGGTTAGGGTTAGGGTAAGTGTAAAGGTTAGGGTTAGGTTTAGGTTTAGGGTTAGGTGTTAGGTTTAGGGTTAGGTTTAGGTTTAGGGTTAGGTGTTAATGTTAGGGTTAGGGTTAGGGTAAGGGTAAGGATTATGGTTATGGTTAGGGTTAGGGTTAGCGGTTAGAGTTAGGGTTAAGGTTAGATTAAGGGTTAGGGTTACTGTTAGGGTTTGAATTAGGGTTAAGTTTAGGTTTATGGTTAGGGATAGGGTTAGGGTAAGGGTTAGGGTTAGGGTTAGGGTTAGGTTTAAGGGTTAGTGTTAGGGTTAACGTTAGGGTTAATGTAAGGGTTAGGGTTAGGTTTAGGGTTAGGGTAAGGGTAAGTGTTAGGGTTAGGGTTAGGGTTAGGGTAATGGTAAGTGTTAGGGTTAGGTTTAAGGTTAGAGTTAGGTTTAGGGTTAGGGTTAGGGTAAGTGTAAGGGTTAGGATAAGGGTAAGGGTTAGGGTTTGGGTTAGGGTTAGGGTTAGGGATTAGGGTTAGGGTTACGATTAGGGTTAGAGTTAGGGTAAGGTAAGGATGAGGGTGAGGGTTAGGGTTAGGGTTAGTGTAAGGTTTAGGGCTAGGGTAAGGGTTAAGTTTAGGTTTAGGGTTAGGGTAAGGTTAAGGGTTAGGGTTGGGATTAGTGTTAGGTTTAGAGTTAGGTTTAGGGTGAAGGTAAGGGTTAGGGTTAGGGTTATGTTTAGGGGTTATGTTTAGGGTTAGGGTTAGGGAAAGTGTTAGGGTTAGCGTAAGGGTAAGTGTTAGGTTTAGGGTTAGGTTTAGGGTAAGGGTAATGGTCAGGGTTAGGGTTAGGGTTAGGATTAGGGGTTAGTGTTAGGGTTAGGGTTAGGGTTAGGACTAGGGTAAGGGTTAGGGTTAGGGTTAGGGTTAGGGTTTAGGTTTAGGGTTAGGGTTAGGGTACGGGTTATGGTTAGGGTTAGGGTTATGGTTAGGGTTAGAGTTTACGGTTAGGGTTAGGGTTAGGGTAAGGGTTAGGGTTAGGGTAATGATACGTGTTAGGTTTAGGGTTAGGGTTATGGTAAGGATAAGTGTTAGGGTTAGGTTTAGGGTTACGCTTAGGCTTAGGGTGAGGTTTAGGGTAAGTGTTAGGGTTAGGGTTAGGGTTAGGATAAGGGTAAGGGTTACGGTTAGAGTTAGGGTTAGCGTTAAGGTTAGGATTAGGGTTAGGGGTTAGGGTTAGGGTTAGGTTTAGGGTTAGGGTTAGGTTAAGGGTTAGGTTTAGGGAAAGGGTTAGGGTTAGGGTAAGGGTTAGGGTTAGGGTTCGGGTTAGGGTAAGGATTAGGGTTAGGGTTAGGGTTAGCATTAGGGTTAGGATTAGGGTTACCATGTGGGTAAGGGTTATGGTTAGGGTTTAGCTTCAAGGTTAGGGTTAGGGTAAGGGTTAGGGTAAGGGTTAGGGCTAGGGTAAGGGTTAAGTTTAGGTTTAGGGTTAGGGTAAGGTTAAGGGTTAGGTTTGGGGTTAGTATTAGGTTTAGAGTTAGGTTTAGCGTGAAGGTAAGGGTTAGAGTTAGGGTTAGGGGTTAGGGTTAGGGTTAGGATTAGGGTAAGGGTTAGGGTTAAGGTAAGGGTTAGGGTTAGGGTTAGGGGTTAGGGTTAGGGTTAGGGTTAGGGTAAGGTTTAGGGTAAGGGTAAGGGTTAGGGTTAGGGTAAGGGTAAGTGTTAGGGTTAGGGTTAGGTTTAGCGTTAGGGTAAGTGTTAGGTTTAAGGTTAGGTTTAGGGTAAGGGTAAGTGTAAGGGTTAGGTTTAGGGTTAGGCTTAGGGTTAGGGTGAGGTTTAGGGTAAGTGTTAGGGTTAGGTTTAGGGTTAGGATAAGGGTAAGGGTTAGGGTTAGGGTTAGGGTATAGGGTTAGGGTTTAGGGTTAGGGTTAGGGTTAGGGTTAGTGTAAGGGTAAGGGATAGGGTTTGTTTTAGGGTTAGATTTAGGGTTAGGGTGAGGGTTAGGGTAAGTGTTAGTGTTAGGGTTAGGGTTAGGGTTAGGATAAGGGTGTTAGGGTTAGGATTAGGGTTAGGTTTTGGGTTAGGGTTAAGGTTAGGGTTAGGGTAAGGGTTAGAGTTAGGGAAAGGGTTAGGGTTAGGGTTAGGGTTAGGGTTACGTTTAGGGTTAGGGTTAGGTTTAGGGTTAGGGTTAGGGTAAGGGTAAGTGTTAGGGTTACGGTTAGGGTTAGGGTTAGTGTAAGGATAAGGGTTAGGGTTAGGTTTAGGGTAAAGTAAAGGGTTAGGGTTAGGGTTAGGGTAAGAGTAAGGATTAGGATTAGGATTAGGGTTAGGGTTAGGCTTAGGTTTAGGGTAGGGGTAAGGGTTAGGTTGAGGTTTAGGGTTAGGGTTAGGGTAAGGGTAAGGGATAGGGTTAGGGTTATGTTTAGGATAAGGGTTAGGGTTAGGTTTAAGGTAAGGGTAAGTGTTAGGTTTAGGGTTAGTGTTAGGGTAAGGGTAAGGGTTAGGGTTAGGTTTAAGGGTTAGGGTTAGGGTCAAGGTTAGGGTTAGAGTAAGTGTTAGTGTTAGGTTTAGGGATAGGTTAAGGATAAGTGTTAGGGTTAGGGTCAGGGTTAGGGTTAGGGTAATGGTAAGTGTTAGGTTTAGGTTTCGGTTAGGGTTAGGTTTAGGGTTAGGGTTAGGGTTAGTTTTAGGATAAGAGTACGGGTTAGGTTTAGGATTAGGTTTAGGTTTAGGGTTAGGGGTTAGGGTTAGGTTTAGGTTTAGGTTTAGGGTTAGGGTTAGGGTAAGGCTAAGTGTTAGGGTTAGGGTCAGGGTTAGGGTAAGTGTAAAGGTTAGGGTTAGGTTTATGTTTAGGGTTAGGTGTTAGGATTAGGGTTAGGATTAGGGTAAGGTTAAGGGTAATGGTTATGGTTAGGGTTAGGGTTAGCGGTTAGAGTTAGGGTTAAGGTTAGAGTAAGGGTTAGGGTTACTGTTAGGGTTTGAGTTAGGGTTAAGTTTAGGTTTAGGGTTAGGGATAGGGTTAGGGTAACGGTTAGGGTTAGGGTTAGGGTTAGGTTTAAGGGTTATTGTTAGGGTTAATGTTAGGGTTAATGTAAGTGTTAGGGTTAGGTTTAGGGTTAGGGTAAGAGTAAGTGTTAGTGTTATGGTTAGGGTTAGGGTTAGGGTAAGGGTAAGTGTTAGGGTTAGGTTTAAGGTTAGGGTTAGGTTTAGGTTTAGGGTTAGGGTAAGGGTAAGGGTTAGGATAAGGGTAAGGGTTAGGGTTTGGGTTAGGGTTAGGGTTAGGGATTAGGGTTAGGGTTACGATTAGGGTTAGAGTTAGGGTAAGTTAAGGATGAGGGTGAGGGTTAGGGTTAGGGTTAGGGTAAGGTTAAGGGCTAGGGTAAGGGTTAAGTTTAGGTTTAGGGTTAGGGTAAGGTTAAGGGTTAGGGTTGGGGTTAGTGTTAGGTTTAGAGTTAGGTTTAGGGTGAAGGTAAGGGTTAGGGTTAGGGTTACGGTTAGGGGTTAGGGTTAGGGTTAGGGTAAGGGTTAGGGTTAGCGTAAGGGTAAGTGTTAGGTTTAGGGTAAGGGTAAGGTTTAGGGTTAGGGTTAAGCTTAGGGTTAGGGTAGGGGTAAGGGTTAGGGTGTGGGTTAGGGTTAGGGTTATGGTAAGGGTAAGGGTAAGGGATAGGGTTAGGGTTAGGTTTAGGTTTAGTGTTAGGGAAAGGGTTAGGGTTATGTTTATTGTTAGGTTATGGTAAGTGTTTGGGTTAGTGTTAGGGTTAGGGTAAGGTAAGGGTTAGGGTTAGGGTTAGGGTTAGGGTTAGGGTTAGGTTTAGGGGTTAGGGTTCGGGTTAGGGTTAGGATTAGGGTTATGTTTAGGTTTGGGTTTAGGGTTAGGGTTAGGGATAGGTTTAGGATAAGGGTAAGTGTTACGGTTAGGGTTAGGGTTAGGGTTAGAGTAAGGGTTAGGGTTAGGGTTAGGATAAGTGTAAGGGTTAGGGTTAGGGTTAGAGTAAGGGTAAGGTTTAGAGTTGGGGTTAGAGTTAGGGTTAGGGTTAGGGTAAGGGTAAGGGTTAGGTTTAGGGTTAAGGTAAGTGTTAGGGTTAGGGTTAGGGTTAGGGTAAGTGTTAAGGTTAATGTTAGGGTTAGGATTAGGGTAAGGTTTAGGGTTAGGGTTAGGGTTAGGGTAAGGGTAAGGGTTAGGGTTAGGTTAAGGGTAGTATTAGAGTCAGGGTAAGGGTTAGGGTAAGGGTAAGGGTTAGGGTTAGGTAAGGGTAAGTGTTAGGGTTAGGGTTATGTTTAGGGTAAGGGTAAGGCTGAGGGTTAGGGTTAGGGGTTAGGGTTAGGGCTAGGGTTAGGGTAAGGGTTAGGGTAAGGTAGAGGGTTAGGGTTAGGGTAAGGGTAAGTGTTAGGGTTAGGATTAGGGTTAGGGTTAGTGTAAGAATAAGGGTTAGGGTTAGGGTAAGGTAAAGGGTTAGGGTTAGTGTTAGGGTTAGGCTTAAGTTTGGGTTAGGGTTAGGGTAAGGGTAAGGGTAAGGGTTAGGGTTAGGGTTAGGGTTAGGTTTTAGGGTTAGGGTTAGGGTTAGGGTAAGCGTAAGGATTATAGTTAGGGTTAGGGATATGATTAGGGTTAGGCTTAGGGTTAGGGTAGGGGCAAGGGTTAGGTTGAGGGTTAGGGTTAGGATAAGGGTTAGGGTTAGGGTTAAGGTAAAGGCAAGTGTTAGGGTTAGGGTTAGGGTTAGGGTAAGGTTAAGGGTTAGGGTTAGGGTTAGGGTTAGTTTTAAGGGTTAGGGTTAGGGTTAGGGTTAGGGAAAGTGTTAGGGTTAGCGTAAGGGTAAGTGTTAGGTTTAGGGTTAGGTTTAGGGTAAGGGTAAGGGTCAGGGTTAGGGTTAGGGTTAGGATTAGGGGTTAGTGTTAGGGTTAGGGTAAGGGTTAGGGCTACGGTAAGGGTTAGGGTTAGGGTAAGGTTAAGGGTTAGGGTTAGGGCTACGGTAAGGGTTAGGGTTAGGGTAAGGGTAAGTGTTAGGGTTAGGGTTAGGGTTAGGGTTAGGGTAAGGATAAGGGTTAGGGTTAGGACTAGGGTAAGGGTTAGGGTTAGGGTTAGGGTTAGGGTTTAGGTTTAGGGTTAGGGTTAGGGTACGGGTTAGGGTTAGGGTTAGGGTTATGGTTAGGGTTAGAGTTTACGGTTAGGGTTAGGGTTAGGGTAAGGGTTAGGGTTTGGGTAATGATAAGTGTTAGGTTTAGGGTTAGGGTTATGGTAAGGATAAGTGTTAGGGTTAGGTTTAGGGTTACGCTTAGGGTTAGGGTGAGGTTTATGGTAAGTGTTAGGGTTAGGGTTAGGGTTAGGGTTAGGATAAGGGTAAGGGTTACGGTTAGAGTTAGGGTTAGCGTTAAGGTTAGGATTAGGGTTAGGGGTTAGGGTTAGGGTTAGGTTTAGGGTTAGGATTAGGGTAAAGATAAGGGTGAGGGTTAGGGTTAGGGTTAGGGTTAGGTTTAGGTTTAGGGTTAGGGTTAGGTTAAGGGTTAGGTTTAGGGAACGGGTTAGGGTTAGGGTAAGGGTTAGGGTTAGGTTTCGGGTTAGGGTAAGGATTAGGGTTAGGGTTAGGGTTAGCATTAGGGTTAGGATTAGGGTTAGCGTGTGGGTAAGTGTTACGGTTAGGGTTTAGCTTCAGGGTTAGGGTTAGGGTAAGGGTTAGGGTAAGGGTTAGGAGTAGGGTTAGGGTTAGGATGAGGATTAGGGTTAGGATTAGGGTAAAGGTAAGGGTTAGGTTTAGGGTTAGGGTTAGGGTTAGGTTTAAGTTTAGGTTTAGGGTTAGGGTAAGGGTTAGGGTTAGGGTTAGGGTTTGGGTTAGGGTTAAGGTTAGGGTTAGGGTAAGTGTTAGGGTTAGGGAAAGGGTTAGGGTTAGGATAAGGGTTAGGGTTAGGGTTAGGATTAATGTTAGGGTTAGGTTAAGGGTTAAGTTTAGAGAAAGGGTAAGGTTTGGGTTAGGGTTAGAGTTAGTTTAAGGATTAGGGTTAGGGTTAGGGTTAGGGTTAGTATTAAGGTTAGGGTTAGGGTTAGGATAAGGGTAAGGATTAGGGTTAGGTTTAGGGTGAGGGTAAGGATTAGGTTTAGGGTTAGGGTTAGGGTAAGGGTTAGGGTTAGGGTTAGGGTTAGCATTAAGTTTGGGTTAGGGTTAGGGTAAGGGTAATGGTTAGGGTTAGGGTTAGGGGTTAGGGTTAGGGTTAGGTTTAGGTTTAGGGTTGGGGTTAGGGTAAGGTTCAGGGTTAGGGTTAGTTTTAGGGTTAGGCTTAAAGTTAGAGTTAGGGTTAGGGGAAGGGTAAGGGTAAGGGTTAGGTTTAGGGTTAGGGGTTAGGTTTAGGGTTAGTGTAAGGGTAAGGATTAGGGTTAGGGTTAGGGTTATGGTTAGGTTTAGGCTTAGGGTTAGGGTAGGGGTAAGGGTTAGGTTGAGTGTTAGGGTTAGGGTTAGGGTAAGGGTAAGGGATAGGGTTAGGGTTAGGGTCATGGTTAGGGTAAGGGTTAGGGTTAGGGTTAGGGTTAGGTTAAGCGTAAGTGTTAGGGTTAGGGTTAGGGTTAGGGTTAGGGTAAGGGTAAGGGTTAGGGTTAGGGTTAGGTTTAATGTTTAGGGTTAGGGTTAGGGATAGGGTAAGGGTTAGGGTTAGGTTTAGGTTTAGGGTAAGGTTAAGTGTTAGGGTTAGGGTTAGGGATAGGTTAAGGGTATGTGTTAGGTTTAGGTTTAGGGTTAGGCTTAGATTTAGTTTTAGGGTTAGGGTTACGGTTAAGTTTAGGATAAGGGTAAGGGTTAGGGTTAGGGTTAGGGTTAGAATCAGGGGTTAGGGTTAGGGTTAGGTTTAGGGTTAGGGTGAGGGTTAGGGTAAGTGTTAGAGTTAGGGTTAGGGTTAGGGTTAGAAAAGGGTAAGGGTTAGGGTAAGTTTTAGAGTTAGGTTACGGATTAGGGTTATGGTAAAAGTAAGGGTGAGGGTTAGGGTTAGGGTTAGGGTTAGGGTTAGGTGTAAGGTTAGAATCAGGGTTAAGTTAAGGGTTAGTGTTAGGGTTTGGGTTAGGGTTAAGGTTACAGCTTGGGTAAGGGTTAGGGTTAGAGAAAGGGTAAGGGTTAGGGTTAGGGTTAGGGTAAGGATTAGGGTTAGCGTTAGGGTTAGGTTTAGTATTAAGGTTAGGGTTAGTGTTAGGGTAAGGGTAAAGGTTAGGGTTAGGGTTAGGGTTAGATTTAGGGTAGGATTAGGGTTAGGGTAAGGTTTAGGTTTAGGGTTAGGGGTTAGGGTTAGGGTTAGGGTCATGTTTAGGGTAAGGGTAAGGGTTAAGTTTAGTGTTAGGGTTAGGGTAAGGGTTAGGGTTAGGGTAAGGGTTAGGGTTAGGGTTAGGGTTAGCGTAAAGATTAGGGTTAGGGTTAGGTTTAGGGAAGAATTAGGGTTAGGGTTAGGGTTAGGCTTAGGGTTAGGGTAGTTGTAAGGGTTAGGTTGAGGGTTAGGGTTAGGTGTAGGCTAAGGGTTAGGGTAAGTGTAAGAGATAGGGTTAGGGTGAGGGTTAGGGTTAGGGTTAGGGTTAGGGTAAGTGTTAGGGTTAGGGTAAGGGCGAGGGTTAGTGTAAGGGTAAGTGTTAGGATTAGGGTTAGGGTTAGGGTTATGGTTAGGTTTAGAGTTGGGATTAGGGTAGGGGTTAGGTTTTGGGGTTGGGGTTAGGGTTAGGGTTAGGTTTAGGATAAGGGTAAGGGTTAGGTTTAGGGTTAGGGTTAGGGTTGGGGGTTAGGGTTAGAGTTAGGTTTAGGGTTAGAGTAAGGGTAAGTGTTAGGGTTAGGCTTAGGATTAGGTGTAGGGGTTAGGGTTAGGATTAGGGTTTGGGTAAGGGTTAGGGTTAGGTTTCGGGTTAGGGTAAGGGTAAGTGTTAGGGTTAGGGTTAGGGTTAGGGTTAGGGTTAGTGTTAGGGTTAGGGTTATGGTTAGGGTAAGGGTAAGGGTTAGGTTTAGGATAAGGGTAAGGGTTAGGGTTAGAGTTAGGGTTAGGGGATATGGTTAGGGTTAGGATTAGGGTTAGGGTTAGGGTAAGGGTAAGGGTGAGGGTTAGTTTTAGGATTAGGGTTAGGGTAATTGTTAGGGTTAGGGTAAGGGTTAAGGTTAGGGTTAATCTTAGTGTTAGGGTAAGGGTAAGGGTTAGGGTTAGGGTTAGTGTTAGGTTTAGGGTTAGTGTTAGGTTAAGGGTAAGGGTTAGGGTTAGGGTTAGGGTTAGGGGTTAGGGTTAGGGTTGGTGTTAGTTTAAGGTTAGGGTTAGGGTTAGGGTTAGGGTTAGGGTTAAGATAAGAGTA
>JANJXV010000124.1:830000-835000 GCA_024803745.1 Megascapheus bottae | reverse complement strand
AGGGTTAGGTAAGGGTAAGGGTTAGGGTTAGGATTAGGCTTAGGGGTAGTGTGACAGTTAGGGTTAGGGTTAGGTTTAGGGTTAGGTTTAGGATAAGGGTAAGGTTTAGGGTTAGGGTTAGGGTTAGGGTTAGGGTTATTTTTAGGTTTAGGTTTAGGGTTATGGTTAGGGTAAGTGTAAGGGTTAGGATAAGGGTAAAGGTTAGGGTTTGTGTTAGGGTTAGGGTTAGGGGTTAGGGTTAGGGTTAGAGAAAGGGTAAGGGTTAGGGTTAGGGTTAGGGTTAGGTTAGGTTTAGGGTTAGGGTTAGAGAAAGGGTAAGGGTAAGGGTTAGGGTTGGGGTTAGGTTAAGGATTAGGGTTAGCGTTAGGGTTAGGGTTAGCATTAAGGTTAGGGTTACTGTTACGGTTAGGGTTAGTGTTAGTGTTAGGGTTAGGGGTTAGGGTTAGGGTTTGGGTTACGGTAAGGGTAAGGGTTAGGCTTAGGGTTAGGGTTAGGGTTAGGTTTAGTGTTAGGGTTAGGGTTAGGGTAAGGTTAGGGTTAGGGTAAGGGTAAATGTTAGGGTTGGGTTTAGGGTTAGGGATAGGGATAGGGTTAGGGTAACGGTAAGGGTTAGGGTTAGGGTTAGGGTTAGGGTAAGGGTAAGGATTAGGGTTAGGGTTAGGGTTAGGGTTACGGTAAGGGTTAGGGTTAGGTTTAGGATTAGGGTAAGGGTTAGGGTTAGGGATAGGTTTAGGTTTAGTGTTGGCGTTAAGTTTAGGTTTAGGGTTAGGATTAGGGTAAGGGTTAGGGTTAGGCTTAGGGTTAGGGTAACGGTAAGTGTTAGTGTTAGGGTAAGGGTTAGGGTTAGGGTTAGTGTAAGGGTAAGGTTTAGGGATAGGATTAGGCTTAGGGTTATTGTGAGGGTTAGGGTTAGGGGTTAGGGTTATTTTTAGGTTTAGGTTTAGGGTTAGGGTTAGCATAAGGGTAAGGGTTAGGATAAGGGTAACGGTTAGGGTTTGGGTTAGGGTTAGGGTTAGGGGTTATGGTTAGTGTTAGAATTAGGGTTAGGGTTATGTTAGGGTAAGGATGAGGGTTAGGGTTAGGGTTAGGGTTAGGGTTAGTGTAAGGGTAAGTGTTAGGATTAGGGTTAGGGTTAGGGTTAGGTTTAGGTTTGGGGTTAGGGATAGGGTTAGGTTTAGGATAAGGTTAAGGGTTAGGGTTAGGGTTAGGGTTAGGGGTTAGGGTTAGGTTTAGGTTTAGGGTTAGGGTAAGGGTAAGTGTTAGGGTTAGGGTTAGGGTTAGGGTTAGGTGTAGGAGTTAGGGTTAGGGTTAGGGTTAGGGTAAGGTTTAGAGTTAGGGTTCAAGTTAGGGTAAGGTTAAGTGTTAGGGTTAGGTTTAGGGTTAGGGTTAGTGTAAGGGTAAGTGTTAGGATTAGGGTTAGGATTAGGGTTAGGGTTAGGTTTAGGTTTAGCATAAGGGTAAGGTTTAGGGTTAGGGTTAGGGTTAGGGTTAGGTTAGGATTAGGGTTAGGGTTAGGGTTAGGTTTACGATTAGGGTTAGGGTTAGGGTTAGGTTTAGTGTTAGGGTTAGGGTTAGGGTTAGGTTTAGAGTTAGGGATAGGGTTAGGTTTAGGATAAGGATAAGGGTTACGGTTAGGTTTAGGTTAGGGTTAGGGGTTAGGGTTAGGGTTAGGGTTAGGTTTAGGTTTAGGGTTAGGGTTAGGGTAAGGGTAAGGGTAAGGGTTAGGATAAGGGTAACGGTTAGGGTTTGGTTTAGGGTTAGGGTTAGGGGTTATGGTTAGGGTTAGGATTAGGGTTAGGGTTAGGGGAAGGGTATCCGTGAGGGTTAGGTTTAGGGTTAGGGTTAGGGTTAGGGTAAGGGTTAGGGTTAGTGTAAGTGTTAAGGTTAGGGTTAATCTTAGGGTTAGGTAAGGGTAAGGGTGAGGGTTAGGGTTAGTGTTAGGTTTAGCGTTAGGGTTAGGGTAAGGGTAAGGGTTAGGGTTAGGGTTAGTGTTAGGGGTTAGGGTTAGGGTTAGGGTTAGTCTAAGCTATATGGTTAGGGTTAGGGTTAGGGTAAGGGTAAGTGTTAGGTTTAGGGTTAGGGTAAGGGTAAGGGTGAGATTTAGGGTTAGGGTGAGGGTTAGGTTGAGGGTTAGGGTTACGGTTAGGGTTAGGGAATGTGTTAGGTTTAGGGTTAGGTTTAGGGTTAAGATAAGAGTAAGGGTTATTGTTAGGGTTAGGATTAGGGGTTAGGGTTAGGCTTAGGTTTAGGGTTAGTGTTAGGGTAAAGTTAAGGGTTAGGAAAATTGTAACGGTTAGGGTTAGTGTTAGGGTTAGTGTTAAGGGTTAGGTTTAGGGTTAGGGTAAGGGTTAGGTTTAGGGTTAGGGTGAGAATAAGGGTAAGGGTGAGGGTTAGGGTTTGGGTTAGGTTTCGGGTCAGGGTAAGGTGAAGGGTTAGGGTTAAGGTTAAGCTTATTGTTAGGGTTAGGGTAACGGTTAGGGTTGGGTAAGGGTTAGGGTAAGGGTAAGGGTAAGTGTTAGAGTTAGGGTTAGGGTTAGGGTTAGGATAAGGGTAAGGTTTAGGGTTAGGGTTAGGTTTCGGGTTAGGGTTATGGTTAGGGTTATGGTTAGGGTTAGGATAAGGGTAAGGATTAGGGTTATGTTTAGGTTTAGCGTTAAGTTTAGGATTAGGGTTAGGGTTAGGGTTAGGGGTTAAGGTTAGGTTTAGGTTTAGGGTTAGGTTTAGGGTAAGGGGAATTATTAGGTTTAGAGTTAGGGTTAGGGTTAGGTTTAGGGTTAGGGTTATGTTTACTGTTATTGTTAGGGTTAGGGAAAGGGTTAGAGTTACGGTAATGGTAAGGGTTAGGCTTAGGGTTAGGGTGAGGGTTAGGTTTAGTGTTAGGGTTAGGGTTAGGGTAAGGGTTAGCTTTATGGTTAGGGTTAGAGTTAGGGTTAGGGTAAGGGAAAGGGTGAGGGTTAGTGTTAGGGTTAGGGTTAGGGTTAGGGGTTAGGGTTAGGATTAGGGTTATGGTAAGGGTAAGGGTTAGGGTTAGGGTTAGGGTTAGGGTTATGGTAAGGGTTAGTGTTAGGTTTAGGATTAGGGTAAGGGTTAGGGTTAGGGTTAGGTTTAGGGTTGGGGTTAGGGTTAAGGTTAGGTTTAGGATAAGGGTTAGGTTAGGGTTAGGGTTAGTGTAAGGGTAAGTGTTAGGATTAGGGTTAGGGTTAGGGTTAGGTTTAGGTTTAGGGTTGGGGTTAGGGTTAGGGTTAGGTTTAGGATAAGGGTAAGGGTTAGGGTTAGGTTTAGGGTTAGGATAAGGTACGTGTTAGGATTAGGGTTAGGGTTAGGTGTCGGGGTTAGGGTTAGGGTTAGGGTTAGGGTAAGGGTTAGGGTTACGGTTCGGGTTAGGGTAAGGGTATGTGTTAGGGTTAGGGTTAGGGTTAGTGTAAGGGTAAGTGTTAGGATTATGGTTAGGATTAGGGTTAGGTTTAGTTTTAGGTTTAGGGTTAGGGTTAGGGTTAGGTTTAGGATAATGGTAAGGGTTAGGGTTAGGGTTAGTGTTAGGGTTAAGGTTAGGGGTTAGGGTTAGGGTTAGGGTTTGGGTTAGGTTTAGGTTTAGGGGTTAGGGTTAGGGTTAGGGTTAGGGTTAGGGTTAGGGTAAGGGTAAGGGTGAGGGTTAGGTTTAGGGTTAGGTTTAGGGTTAGGGTTAGGTTTAGGGTTAGTGTTAGGTAAGTTTAAGGGTTAGGGTTAGGGTTAGGATTAGTGGTTAGGGTTAGGGTTAGGGTTAGTGTAAGGTATAGGGTTAGGTTTAGGGTTAGGGTAAGGGTAAGTGTTAGGGTTAGGGTTAGAGTAAGGTTAAGGGTGAGTTTTAGGGTTTGGGTGAGGGTTAGGTTTAGGGTTATGTTTAGTGTTAGGGTTAGGGTTAGGGAAAGTGTTAGGGTTACGGTAAGGGTAAGGGTTAGGCTTAGGGTTAGGGTTAGGGTTAGGTTTAGTGTTAGGGTTAGGGTTAGGGTTAGGGTTAGGGTAAGGGTTAGGGTTAGGGTTAGGGTTAGAGTTAGAGTTAGGTAAGGGAAAGGTTAAGGGTTGGGGTTAGTGTTAGGGTTACGGTTAGAGGTTAGGGTTAGGGTTAGGGTTCCGGTAAGGGTATGGGTTAGGGTTAGGGTTAGGGTTAGGGTTACGGTAAGGGTAAGGGTTAAGTTTAGGTTTAGGGTAAGGGTAAGGGTTAGGTTTAGGGTTAGGTTTAGGGTTAGTGTTGGGGTTAAGTTTAGGGTTAGGTTTAGGGTTAGGGTTAGGGTTAGGCTTAGGGTTAGGGTAAGGGTAAGAGTTAGGGTTAGTGTAAGGGTTAGGGTTAGGGTTAGGGAAAGGGTAAGGGTTAGGGTTAGGATTAGGCTTACTGTTAGGGTGAGGGTTATGGTTAGGATTAAGGTTAGGTTTAGGGTTAGGTTTAGGATAAGGGTAAGGGTTAGGGTTAGGGTTAGGGTTAGGGTTTAGGGTTATTTTTAGGTTTAGGTTTAGGGTTAGTGTTAGGGTAAGGGTAAGGGTTAGGATAAGGGTAACGGTTAGTGTTTGGGTTAATGTTAGGGTTAGGGGTTATTGATAGAGTAATTATTAGGGTTAGGGTTAGGGTAAGGGTAAGGGTGAGGTTTAGGTTTAGGGTTAGGGTTAGGGTAAGGGTTAAGGTAAGGGTTAAAGTTAGGATTAATCTTAGGGTTAGGTTAAGGGTAAGGGTTAGGGTTAGGGTTAGGGTTAGTGTTAGGTTTAGGTTTAGTGTTAGGGTAAGGGTAAGGGTTAGGGTTAGGGTTAGGGTTAGGGTAAGGTATAGGGTTAGGTTTAGGGTTAGGGTAAGGGTAAGTGTTAGGGTTAGGGTTAGGGTTAGGGTAAGGATAAGCGTGAGGTTTATGGTTAGGGTGAGGGTTAGGTTTAGGTTTAGGCTTAGGGTTAGGGGTTAGGGTTAGGGTTAGGGTAAGGGTTAGGTTTAGGGTTAGGGTTAGAGTAAGGGTAAGGGTCAGGGTTAGGGTTACGGT
>JANJXV010000124.1:792500-825000 GCA_024803745.1 Megascapheus bottae | reverse complement strand
GGGTTAGGGTAAGGGTAAGTGTTAGGGTTAGGGTTAGTGTTAGTGTAAGGGTAAGTGTTAGGATTAGGGTTAGGATTAGGTTTAGGGTTAGGGTTAGGGTTTGGGTTAGGTTTAGGATAATGGTAAGGGTTAGGGTTAGGGTTAGGGTTAGGGGTTAGGGTTATTGTTAGGGTTAGGTTTCTGTTTAGGGTTAGGGTTAGGGTAAGGGTAAGGTTTAGGATAAGGGTAACGGTTATGGTCTGGGTTAGGGTTAGGGTTAGGGGTTATGGTTATGGTTAGGATTAGAGTTAGGGTTAGGGTAAGGGTAAGGGTGAGGGTCAGTGTAAGGGTTAAGGTTAGGGTTAATCTTAGGGTTAGGGTAAGGGTAAGGGTTAGGGTTAGGTTTAGGGGTTATGGTTAGGTTTAGGGTTAGGGTAAGGTATAGGGTTAGGGTTAGTGTTAGGGTTAGGGTAAGGGTAAGGGTTAGGGTTAGGGTAAGGGTAAGGGTGAGGTTTAGGGTTAGGGTGAGGGTTAGGGTTAGGGTTAGGGTTAGGGAAAGAGTTAGGTTTAGGTTTAGGGTTAGGGTTAATATAAGGGTAAGGTTTAGGGTTAGGGTTCGAGTTAGGGTAAGGGTAAGTGTTAGGGTTAGGGTTAGTGTTAGTGTAAGGGTAAGTGTTAGGATTAGGGTTAAGTTTAGGGTTAGGGTAAGGGGTTAGGGTTAGGTTTAGGGTTAGGGTTAGAGTAAGGGTAAGGGTTAGGGTTAGGTTTAGTATTAGGGTAAGGGTAAGGGTTAGGGTTAGGGTAAGGGTTAAGGTTAGGATTAGGTATAGGTTTAGGGTAAGGGTTAGGGTAAGGGTTAAGGTTAGGGTTAGGGTAAGGATTAGCGTTAGGATTAGTGTTAGGGTAAGGGTTAGGTTTAGGGTTCGGTTTAGGCTTAGGGTTAGGGTAGGGGTAAGGGTTAGTTTTAGGGTTAGGGTTAGGGATAGGGTTAGGGTAAGGGTAAGGGTTAGGGTTAAGATTAGGGTTAGGTTTAAAGGTTAGTGTTATGGTTAAGGTTAGGGTTAAGGTAAGGGTTAGGGTTAGGTTTAGGTTTAGGGTAAGGGTAAGTGTTATGGTTAGGGTTAGGGTTAGTGTTAGGGTAAGGGTAAGTGTTAGGGTTAGGTGTAGGGTTAGAGTTAGGTTTCGGGTTAAGGTTAGGGTTAGGGTTCAATTTAGGATAAGTGTAAGGGTGTGGGTTAGGGTTAGGGTTAGGGTTAGGGGTTAGGGTTAGAGTTAGGTTTAGGTTTGTGGTTAGGGTACGCGTAAGGGTTAGGATAAGGGTACAGGTTAGGGTTTGGGTTAGGGTTAGGTTTAGGGGTTAGGGTTAGGGTTAGGATTAGGGTTAGAGTTAGGGTAAGGTAAGGATGAGGGTTAGGGTTAGAGTTAGGGTTAGGGTAAGGGTAAGGGTTAGTGCTAGGGTAAGGGTTAAGTTTAGGGTTAGGATTAGGGTAAGGTTAAGGGTTAGGGTTGTTGTTAGTGTTAGGTTTAGAGTTAGGGTTAGGGTGAAGGTAAGGGTTAGGGTTAGGGTTAGGGTTAGGGGTTACCGTCAGGGTTAGGATTAGGGTAAGTGTTAGGGTTAGGGTTAGGGTTAGGGTTAGGGTTAGGGTATAGGGTTAGGTTTATGGTAAGGGTTAGGGTTAGGGTTAGGGTAAGAGTAAGGGATAGGGTTAGTTTTAGGGTTAGGTTTGTGTTAGGTTGATGGTTAGGGTAAGTGTTAGGGTTTGGGTTAGGTTTAGGATAAGGGTAAGGGTTAGGGTTAGGGTTAGGGTTAGCGTTAAGGTTAGGGTTAGGGTTAGGGTTAGGATAAGGCTTAGCTTTGGGTTAGGTTTAGGGTTAGGGTTAGGGTTAAGGAAAGGGTAAGGGTTAGGTTAAGGGTTAGGGTTAGGTTTAGGGGTTAGGGTTAGGGTTAGGGTTAGGGTAAGTGTAAGGATTAGGGTTAGGCTTAGGGTTATGGTTAGGTTTAGGCTTAGGGTTAGGGTAGGGGTAAGGGTTAGGATGAGGGTTAGGGTTAGGGTTAGGTTTAGGGTTAGGGTTAGGTTTAGGGAAAGGGTAAGGGTTAGGGTAAAGGTTAGGGTTAGGGTTAGGGTTAGGGTAAGGATTAGGGTTAGGGTTAGGGTTAGGGTAAGTGTTAGGTTTAGGGTTAGGGTTTGGGTTAGGGTTAAGGTTAGGGTTAGTGTAAGGGTTAGGGTTAGGGAAAGGGTAAGTGTTAGGGTAAGGGTTAGGGTTAGGTTTAGGGGTATTGTAAGGATTAAGGTTAGGGTTAGGGTTAGCATTAAGGTTAGAGTTAGGGTTAGCATAAGGCTAAGGTTACGGTTAGGGTTAGGGTTAGGTTTAGTGTAAGGATTAGGGTTAGGGTTAGGGTTAGGTTAAGGGTTAGGTTAAGGGTTAGGGTTAGGGTTAAGGTTAGGGTTAGGGTTAGGGTTCAGGAAAGGATAAGGGTTTGGGTTAGGGTTAGAGTAAGTGTAAGGATTAGGGTTAGGGTTAGGGTTAGGGTTAGCATTAAGTTTAGGGTTAGGATAAGAGTTAGGGTTAGGTTTAGGGTTAGGGTTAGGGCAAGGATTAGGGTTAGGGTTAGGGTTATGGTAAGGGTTAGGGTTAGGGATAGGGTTCGCATTAAGGTAGGGTTAGGTTTACGGTAAGGGTAAGGGTTAGGGTTAGGGTTAGGGGTTAGGGTTAGTGTTAGGGTTAGGTTTAGGGTTAGGGTTAAGGTAAGGTTCAGTGCTAGGGTTAGTTTTAGGGTTAGGCTTAAGGTTAGGGTTAGGGTTAGGGTAAGGGTAAGGGTAAGGGTTAAGGTTAGGTTTAGGTTTAGGGGTTATGGTTAGGGTTAGGTTTAGGGTAAGGGTAAGGATTAGGGTTAGGCTTAGGGTTAGGGTTAGGGTTAGGCTTAGGGTTAGGGTAGGGGTAAGGGTTAGGTTGAGGGTTAGGGTTAGGGTAGGTTAAGGGATAGGGTTAGGGTTAGGGTTAGGGATAGGGTAAGGGTTAGGTTTAAGGTTAGGGTTAAGGTTAGGGTTAGGGTAAGGGTTAGGGTTAGGGAAAGGGTAAGGGTTTGGGTTAGGGTTAGAGTTAGTATAAGGATTAGGGTTATGGTTAGGGTTAGGGTTAGCATTAAGGTTAGGGTTAGGGTTAGGATAAGGGTAAGGGTTAGGGTTAGGGTTAGGGTTACGGTAAGGATTAGGGTTAGGGTTAGTGTAAGGGTAAGGGTTAGGGTTAGGGTTAGGGTTAGGGTTTAGGGTTAGGGTTAGGGTTAGGTTTAGGGTTAGGGTTAAGGTAAGGTTCAGGGTTAGGGTTAGTTTTAGGGTTAGGCTTAAGGTTAGGGTTAGGGTTAGGGGAAGGGTTAGGGTAAGGGTTAGGGTTAGGGTTAGGTTTAGAGGTTAGGGTTAGGGTTAGGGTAAGGGTAAGTGTAAGGATTAGGGTTAAGGTTAGGGTTATGGTTAGGGTTAGGCTTAGGTTTAGGGTAGGGGTAAGGGTTAGGTTGAGGGTTAGGGTTAGGTTTAGAGTTAGGGTAAGGGTAAGGGATAGGGTTAGGGTTAGGGTTAGGGTTAGGGTAAGGGTTAGGGTTAGGGTTATGGTTAGGGTTAGGATAAGCGTAAGTGTTAGGGTTATAGTTAGGGTTACGGTCAGGGTAAGGGTAAGGGTTATGGTTAAGTTTAGTTTTAAGGGTTAGGGTTAGGGTTAGGGTAAGTGTAAGTGTTAGGTTTAGGTTTAGGGTTAGGCTTAGGTTTAGTGCTAGGGTTAGGGTTAGGGTTATGTTTAGGATAAGGGTAAGGGTTAGGGATAGGGTTAGGGTTAGTTTAGGGTTAGAGTTAGGGGTTAGGTTTAGGGTTAGGTTTACGGTTAGGGTGAGGGTTAGGGTAAGTGTTAGGGTTAGGGTTAGGGTAAGGGTAAGGGTTAGGTTAGGTTTAGGGTTAGGGTAAGGATTAGGGTTAGGGTTAGGGTTAGGGTAAGGGTTAGGGTTAGGGTTAGGGTAGGCATTAAGTTTAGGGTTAGGGTTAGGGTAAGGGTAAGGGTTAGCGTTACAGTTAGGGTTAGGGGTTAGGGTTAGGGTTAGGGTTAGGTTTAGTTTAGTTTCAGGGTTAGGGTTAGGTTAAAGCTAAGTGTTAGGGTTAGGGTTAGGGTTAGGGTAAGTGTAAAGGTTAGGGTTAGGGTTAGTTTTAGCGTTAGGTGTTAGGGTTAGAATTAGGGTTAGGGTAAGGGTAAAGGTTAAGGTTATGGTTACGGTTAGGGTTAGCGGTTAGAGTTACGGTTAAGGTTAGTATAAGGGTTAGGGTTACTGTTAGGGTTTGAGTTAGGGTTAAGGTTAGGGTTAGGGTTAGGGATAGGGTTTGGGTAAGCATTAGGGTTAGGGTTAGGTTTAAGGGTTAGTGTTAGGGTTCAGGTTATGGTTAAGGTAAGGGTTAGGGTTAGGTTTAGTGTTAGGGTAAGGGTAAGTGTTAGTGTTAGTGTTAGGGTTAGGGTAAGGGTAAGTGTTAGGGTAGGTGTAGGTTTAGGGTTAGGTTTAGGGTTAGGGGTTAGGATTAGAGTTAGGTTTAGGTTTAGGGTTAGGGTACGCGTAAGGGTTAGGATAAGGGTATGGGTTAGGGTTTGGGTTAGGGTTAGGGTTAGGGGTTAGGGTTAGGGTTAGAATTAGGGTTAGAGTTAGGGTAAGGGTAAGGATGAGGGTTAGGGTTAGGGTTAGTGTTAGGGTAATGGTAAGGGTTAGGGCTAGGGTAAGGGAAAAGTTTAGGGTTAGGGTTAGGGTAAGGGTAAGGGTTAGGGTTGGGGTTAGTGTTAGGTTTAGAGTTAGGGTTAGGGTGAAGGTAAGGATTAAGGTTAGGGTTAGGGTTAGGGGTGAGCGTCAGGGTTAGGGTTATGGTAAGGGTTAGGGTTAGGGTTAGGGTTACGGTTAGGGTATAGGGTTAGGTTTAGGGTAAGGCTTATGGTTAGGGTTAGAATTAGGGTAAGAGTAAGGGATAGGGTTAGTTTTAGGGTTAGGTTTGTGTTAGGTTGAGGGTTAGGGTAAGTGTTAGGGTTAGAGTTAGGGTTAGGGTTAGGATAAGGGTAAGAGTAAGGGATAGGGTTAGTTTTAGGGTTAGGTTTGTGTTAGGTTGAGGGTTAGGGTAAGTGTTAGGGTTAGGGTTAGGGTTAGGATAAGGGTAAGGGTTAGGGTTAGGGTTAGGGTTACGGTTAGGGTATAGGGTTAGGTTTAGGGTAAGGCTTAGGGTTAGGGTTAGAATTAGGGTAAGAGTAAGGGATAGGGTAAGTTTTAGGGTTAGGTTTGTGTTAGGTTGAGGGTTAGGGTAAGTGTTAGGGTTAGGGTTAGGGTTAGGATAAGGGTAAGGGTTAGGGTTAGGGTTAGCGTTAAGGTTAGGGTTAGGGTTAGGGTTAGGATAAGGGTTAGGTTTGGGTTAGGTTTAGGTTTAGGGTTAGGGTTAGGGAAAGGGTAAGCGTTAGGGTAAGGGTTAGAGTTAGAGTTAGGGTCAGGGTAAGGATTAGGGTTAGGGTTAGGGTTAGGGTAAGGGTTAGGGTTAGGGTTTGGGTTAGGTTTAAGGTTAGGGTTAGGGTAAGGGTTAGGGTTAGGGAAAGGGTAAGTGTTAGGGTAAGGGTTAGGGTTAGCATTAAGATTAGAATTAGGGTTAGCGTAAGGGTAAGGTTACGGTTAGGGTTAGGGTTAGGTTTAGGGTAAGGATTAAGGTTAGGGTTAGGGTTAGGTTAAGGGTTAGGGTTAGGGTTAGGGTTAAGGTTAGGGTTAGGGTAAGGGTTAGGGTTGAGGAAAAGGTAAGGGTTTGGGTTAGGGTTAGAGTAAGTGTAAGGATTAGGGTTAGGGTTAGGGTTAGGGTTAGCATTAAGGTTAGGGTTAGGATAAGGGAAGGGTTAGTTTTAGGGTTAGGGTTAGGGTAAGGATTAGGGTTAGGGTTAGGGTTAGGGTAAGGGTTAGGTTTAGGTTTAGGGTTAGCATTAAGGTAGGGTTAGGGTTAGGGTAAGGGTAAGGGTTAGGTTTAGGGTTAGGGGTTAGGGTTAGGGTTAGGGTTAGGTTTAGGGTTAGGGTTAAGGTAAGTTTCAGTGTTAGGGTTAGTTTTAGGGTTAGCATTAAGGTAGGGTTAGGGTTAGGGTAAGGGTAAGGGTTAGGGATAAGGTTAGGGGTTAGGGTTAGTGTTAGGGTTAGGTTTAGGGTTAGGGTTAAGGTAAGTTTCAGTGTTAGGGTTAGTTTTAGGGTTAGGCTTAAGGTTAGGGTTGGGGTTAGGGTAAGGGTAAGGGTAAGGGTTAGGGTTAGGGTTAGGATTAGGTTTAGGGGTTAGGGTTAGGGTTAGGGTTAGGGTAAGGGTAAAGATTAGGGTTAGGCTTAGGGTTATGGTTAGGGTAAGGCTTAGGGTTAGGGTAGGGGTAAGGGTTAGAAAGGGTGAGGGTTAGGTTTAGGGTTAGGGTAGGGTTAGGGAAAGGGTAAGGGTTAGGGTAAGGGTTAGGGTTAGGGTTAGGGTTAGCGTAAGGATTAGGGTTAGGGTTAGGGTTAGGGTAAGTGTTAGGGTTAGGGCTAGGGTTTGGGTTAGGGTTAAGGTTAGGGTTAGGGTAAGGGTTAGGGTTAGGGAAAGGGTAAGTGTTAGGGTAAGGGTTAGGGTTAGGGTTAGGGGTATTGTAAGGATTAAGTTTAGGGTTAGGTTTAGCATTAAGTTTAGAATTAGTGTTAGCATAAGGGTAAGGTTAGGGTTAGGGTTAGGTTTAGGGTAAGGATTAGGGTTAGGGTTAGGGTTAGGTTAAGGGTTAGGATTAGGGTTAGGGTTAGGGTTAGGGTATAGGGTTAGGTTTACGGTTAGGGTAGGGTTAGGGTTAGAATTAGGGTAAGAGTAAGGGATAGGGTTAGTTTTAGGGTTAGGTTTGTGTTAGGGTGAGGGTTAGGGTAAGTGTTAGGGTTAGGGTTAGGATAAGGGTAAGGGTAAGGGTTAGGGTTAGGGTTAGGGTTAGCGTTAAGGTTAGGGTTAGGGTTAGGGTTAGGATAAGGGTTAGGTTTGGGTTAGGTTTAGGGTTAGGGTTAGGGTTAGGGAAAGTGTAAGGTGTAGGGTAAGGGTTTGGGTGAGGGTTAGGGTTAGGGTAAGGATTAGGTTTAGGGTTAGGGTTAGGGTAAGGGTTAGGGTTAGGGTTTGTGTTAGGGTTAAGTTTAGGGTTAGGGTGAGGGTTAGGGTTAGGGAAAGGGTAAGTGTTAGGGTAAGGGTTAGGGTTAGCATTAAGATTAGAATTAGGGTTAGCATAAGGGTCAGGTTACGGTTAGGGTTAGGGTTAGGTTTAGGGTAAGGATTAGGGTTAGGGTTAGGGTTAGCTTAAGGGTTAAGGTTAGGGTTAGGTTTAAGGTTAGGGTTAGGGTTAGGCTTGGGTTTAGGGTTAGGGTAAGGGTAAGTTTTAGGGTTAGGTTAGGGTTAGGGTAAGGGTAAGTGTTAGGGTTAGGTTAGGGTTAGGGTTAGGTTTAGGGTTAGGGTTAGGGTTAGTTTTAGGATAAGGGTAAGATTTAGGTTTAGGGTTAGGGTTAGGGTTACATTTAGGGGTTAGGGTTAGGGTTAGGGTTAGGGTTAGGTTTAGGTTTAGGGTTATGGTTAGGGTAAGGCTAAGTGTTAGGGTTAGGGTTAGGTTTAGGGTTAGGGTAAGTGTAAAGGTTAGGGTTAGGTTTAGTTTTAGGGTTAGGTGTTAGGGTTAGTTTTAGGGTTAGGGTAAGGGTTATGGTTAGGGTTAGGGTTAGGATTAGGGTTAGAGTTAGAGGTTAGGGTTAGGGTGAGGTTTAGGGTAAGTGTTAGGGTTAGGGTTAGGGTTAGGGTTAGGATAAGGGTAAGGGTTAGGGTTAGGTTTAGGGTTAGGGTTAGGGGTAGGGGTAGGAAAAGTGTAAGGGTTAGGGTAAGGTTTAGAGTTAGGGTAAGTATTAGGGTTAGGGTAAAGTTAAGGGTGAGGGTTAGGGTTAAGGTTACGGTTAGGGTAAGGGTTAGGGTTAGAGAAATGGTAAGGGTTAGGGTTAGGGTTAGGTTTAGGGTAAGGATTAGGGTTAGCCTCAGGGTTAGGGTTAGCATTAAGATTAGGGTTAGTGTTAGGGTAAGGGTAAAGTTTAGGGTTAGGTTTAGGGTTAGGGTTAGGGTAAGGGTTAGGCTTAGGGTTAGGGTTAGCATTAAGTTTAGGGTTAGGGTTAGATTAAGGGTAAGGGTTAGGGTTAGGGTTAGGGTTAGGGTTAGTGGTTAGGGTTAGTGTTAGGGTTAGGGTATGATTAGGGTTAGGGTTATGGTAAGGGTAAGGGTGAGGTTTAGGGTTAGGTTTAGGGTTAGGGTTAGGTTTAAGTTTAGGGTTAGGGTAAGGGGTAGGGTTAGGGTTAGGGTTAGGGAAACGGTAAGGGTTTGGGTTATTTTAGGGTTAGCGTAAGCATTAGGGTTAGGGTTAGGGTTAGCGTTAGCATTAAGGTTAGGGTTAGGGTAAGGGTAAGGGTTAGGTTAGGGTTATGGTTAGGGTAAGGATTAGGGTTAGGGTTAGGTTTAGGGTAAGGGTTAGGGTTAGGGGTAGCATTAAGGTTAGGGTTAGGGTTAGGGTAAGGGTAAAGGTTATTGTTATGGTTAGGGGTAGGGGTTAGGCTTTGGGTTAGGATTAGGGTTAGGGTAAGGTAAAGGGTTAGGGTTAGGTTTAGGGTTAGTCTTAATGTTAGGGTTAGGGTTAGTGTAAGGGTAAGAGGTAGGGTTAGGGTTAGGGTTAGGGTTAGGTTTAGGTTTAGGGTTAGGGTTAGGGTAAGGCTAAGTGTTAGGGTTAGAGTTAGGTTTAGGTTTAGGGTAAGTGTAAAGGTTAGGGTTAGGTTTAGTTTTAGGGTTAGGTGTTAGGGTTAGGTTTAGGGTTAGGGTAAGGGTTAGGGTTAGGGTTAGGGTTAGAGTTAGCGGTTAGGATTAGGGTGAGGGTTAGTGTTAGGGTGAGGGTTAGGGTAAGGGTTAGGGTTAGGGTTATGGTTAGGGTTAGGATAAGGGTAAGGGTTAGGTTAGGTTTAGGGTTAGGGTTAGGGGTAGGGGTAGGAAAAGGGTAAGGGTTAGGGTAAGGTTTAGAGTTAGGGTAAGTATTAGGGTTAGGGTAAAGTTAAGGGTGAGGGTTAGGGTTAAGGTTATTGTTAGGGTAAGGGTTAGGGATAGAGAAATGGTAAGGGTTAGGGTTAGGGTTAGGTTTAGGTAAGGATTAGGGTTAGCCTCAGGGTTAGGGTTAGCATTAAGATTAGGGTTAGTGTTAGGATAAGGGTAAAGGTTAGGGTTAGGGTTAGGGTAAGGATTAGGTTAGGGTTAGGATTAGGGTAAGGTTTAGGGTTAGGGTTAGCATTAAGTTTAGGGTTAGGGTTAGAGTAAGGGTAAGGGTTAGGTTTAGGGTTAGGGTTAGGGGTTAGGGTTAGTGTTAGGGTTAGGGTATGATTAGGGTTAGGGTTAGGGTAAGGGTAAGGGTGAGGTTTAGGGTTAGGTTTAGGGTTAGGTTTAGGTTTAAGTTTAGGGTTAGGGTAAGGGGTAGGGTTAGGGTTAGGGTTAGGGTTAGGGTTAGGGAAAGGGTAAGGGTTTGGGTTATTTTTAGGGTTAGGGTAAGGATTAGGGTTAGGGTTAGGGTTAGCGTTAGCACTAAGGTTAGGGTTAGGGTAAGGGTAAGGGTTAGGTTAGGTTTAGGGTTAGGGTAAGGATTAGGGTTAGGGTTAGGTTTAGGGTAAGGGTTAGGGTTAGGGGTAGCATTAAGGTTAGGGTTAGGGTAAGGGTAAGGGTTATTGTTACGGTTAGGGGTAGGGGTTAGGGTTAGGGTTAGGGTTAGGGTAAGGGAAAGGGTTAGGGTTAGGTTTAAGGTTAGGCTTAAGGTTAGGGTTAGGGTTAGTGTAAGGGTAACAGGTAGGGTTAGGGTTAGGGTTAGGGGTTAGGGTTAGGGTTAAGGTAAGAGTAAGGATTAGGGTTAGGGTTGGGGTTATGATTAGGGTTAGGCTTAGGGTTAGGGTAGGGTTAAGGGTTAGGTTGAGGGTTAGGGTTAGGGTTAGGGTTAGGGTAAGGTAAGGGATAGGGTTAGGGTTAGGGTTAGGGTTAGGGTAAGCGTAAGTGTTAGGGTTAGGGTTAGGGTTAGGTTCAGGGTAAGGGTATGGGTTAGGTTTAGGTTTAGGGTTAGGTTTAAGGTTAGGGTTAGGGTTAGGCTTGGGTTTAGGGTTAGGGTAAGGGTAAGTTTTAGGGTTAGGTTAGGGTTAGGGTAAGGGTAAGTGTTAGGGTTAGGTTAGGGTTAGGGTTAGGTTTAGGGTTAGGATTAGGGTTAGTTTTAGGATAAGGGTAAGGGTTAGGTTTATGGTTAGGGTTAGGTTTAGGGGTTAGGGTTAGGGTTAGGTTTAGGTTTAGGTTTAGGGTTAGGGTTAGGGTAAGGCTAAGTGTTAGGGTTAGGGTTAGGTTTAGGTTTAGGGTAAGTGTAAAGGTTAGGGTTAGGTTTAGTTTTAGGGTTAGGTGTTAGGGTTAGTTTTAGGGTTAGGGGAAGTGTAAGGGTTATGGTTAGGGTTAGGGTTAAGGTTAGAGTAAGGGCTAGGGTTACTGTTAGGGTTTGAGTTAGGGTTAGGGTTAGGGTTAGCTTTAAGGGTTAGTGTTAGGGTTAAGGTTAGGGTTAAGGTAAGGGTTAGGGTTAGGTTTAGGGTTAGGGTAAGGGTAAGTGTTATTGTTAGGGTTAGGGTTAGGGTAAGGGTAAGGGTTTTGGTTAGGTTTAGGGTTAGTGTTAGGGTTAGGTTTAGGGTTAGGGTTAGGGTTAGGGTTAAGTTTAGGATAAGTGCAAGGGTTTGGGTCAGGGTTATGGTTAGGGTTAGGGGTTAGGGTTAGAGTTAGGTTTAGGTTTAGGGTTAGTGTATGCGTAAGGGTTTGGATAAGGGTAAGGGTTAGGGTTTGGGTTAGGGTTAGGGTTAGGGGTTAGGGTTAGGGTTAGTTTTAGGGTTAGAGTTAGGATAAGGGTAAGGATGAGGGTTAGGGTTAGGGTTAGGTTTAGGGTTAGGGTAAGGGTTAGGGTTAGGGTAAGTGTTAAGTTTAGGGTTAGGGTTAGGGTAAGGGTAAGGTTTAGGGTTGGGTTTAGTGTTAGTGTTAGGTTTAGAGTTAGGGTTAGGGTGAAGGTAAGGGTTAAGGTTAGGGTTAGGGGTTAGGGTTAGGGTTAGGGTTAGGGTAAGGGTTAGAGTTAGCGTAAGGGTAAGTGTTAGGTTTAGGGTTAGGTTTAGGGTTAGGTTTAGGGTTAGGGTTAGGGTTAGGGTTAGGGGTTAGGGTTAGGGTTAGGATAAGTGTTAGGGTTTGGGTTAGGGGTTAGGGTTAGGGTTAGGGTTAGTGTTATGGTCAGGATTTAGGGTTAGGGTTAGTGTTAGGGTAAGGGTTAGTGTTAGGTTTAGGGTAATGATAAGTGTTAGGGTTAGGGTTAGGGTGAGTGTAAGGGTTAGGGTTAGATTTAGGGTTAGGTTTAGGGTTAGGGTGATGGTTAGGGTAAGTGTTAGGGTTAGGATTAGGGTTAGGGTTAGGATAAGAGTAAGGGTTAGAGTTAGGGTTAAGGTTAGCTTTAGGGTTAGGGATAGGTAAGGGGTTAGGGTTAGGGTTAGGTTTAGGGTAAGGTTTAGGGTAAGGGTAAGGGTTAGGGTTAGGGTAAGGGTAAGTGTTAGGGTTACGGTTAGTGTTAGGGTTAGGGTAAGGGTAAGGGTTAGGGGTAGGGGTAGGGTAAGTGTAAGTGTTAGGGTTAGGGTTAGGGTTAGGATTAGGTTTAGGGTTAGGGCTTAGCATCAGGGTTAGGGTTAGGGTAAGGGTTAGGGTTAGGGTTAGGGTAAGAGTAAGGGATAGGGTAGTATTAGTGTTATATTTGTGTTAGGTTGAGGGTTAGGGTAAGTGTTAGTGTTAGGGTTAGGGTTAGGGTTAGGATAAGTGTTAGGTTTGGGTTAGGTTTAGGTTTAGGGTTAGGGTTAGGGAAAGGGTAAGTTTTAGGGTAAGGGTTAGGGTTAGAATTAGGGTAAGGATTAGGGTTAGGATTAGGGTAAAGGTAAGGGTGAGGGTTAGGGTTAGGGTTAGGATTAAGGTTAGGGTTAGGGTTAGGGAAAGGGTAAGTGTTAGGGTAAGGGTTAGGGTTAGGGTTAGGGGTATTGTAAGGATTAGGGTTAGGGTTAGGGTTAGCATTAAGGTTAGGATTAGGGTTAGCGTAAGGGTAAGGTTACGGTTAGCGTTAGGGTTAGGTTTAGGGTAAGGATTAGGGTTAGGGTTAGGGTTAGGTTAAGGGTTAGGGTTAGGTTTAGGGTTAGGGTTAGGGTTAAAGTTAGGGTTAGGGTAAGGGTTAGGGTTCAGGAAAGAGTAAGGGTTTGGGTTAGGGTTAGAGTAAGTGTAAGGATTAGGGTTAGGGTTAGGGTGCGGGTTAGCATTAAGGTTAGGGTTAGGGTTAGGATAAGGGTAAGGGTTAGGTTTAGGGTTTTGGTAAGGGTAAGTGTTATTGTTAGGGTTAGGGTTAGGGTAAGGGTAAGGGTTATGGTTAGGTTTAAGGTTAGGATTAGGGTTAGGGTTAGGGTTAAGTTTAGGATAAGTGTAAGGGTGTGGGTCAGGGTTAGGGTTAGGGTTAGGGGTTAGGGTTAGAGTTAGGTTTAGGTTTAGGGTTAGGGTATGCGTAAGGGTTTGGATAAGGGTAAGGGTTAGGGTTTGGGTTAGGGTTAGGGTTAGGAGTTAGGGTTAGGGTTAGGGTTAGGGTTAGAGTTAGGGTAAGGGTGAGGATGAGGGTTAGGTTTAGGGCTAGGGTTAGGGTTAGGGTAAGGTTTAGGGCTAGGGTAAGTGTTAAGTTTAGGTTTAGGGTTAGGGTAAGGGTAAGGGTTAGGGTTGGGGTTAGTGTTAGGTTTAGAGTTAGGGTTAGGGTGAAGGTAAGGGTTAAGGTTAGGGTTAGGGTTAGGGTTAGGGTAAGGGTTAGGGTTAGGGTAAGGATAAGTGTTAGGTTTATGGTAAAGGTAAGGGTTAGGGTTAGGGTTAGGGTTAGGATTAGGGTTAGGGGTTAGGGTTAGGGTAAGGGCTAGGGTTTGGATTCGGGGTTAGGTTTAGGATAAGGGTTAGGGTTAGGGTTAGGGTAATGATAAGTGTTAGGGTTAGGGTTAGGTTTAGTGTTAGGGTGAGGGTTAGGGTAAGTGTTAGGGTTAGGGTTAGGTTTAGGGTTAGGGTTAGGATAAGAGTAAGGGTTAGGCTTAGGGTTAGGGTTAGCGTTAGGTTTAGCGATAGGGTAAGGGGTTAGGGTTAGGGTTAGGTTTAGGGTTAGGGTTAGCGTTAGGGTAAGGTTTAGGGTAAGGGTTAGGGTTAGGGTAAGGGTAAGTGTTAGGGTTAGGGTTAGGGTTAGGGTAAGGGTAAGGGTTAGGGTTAGGGGTAGGGTAAGGGTAAGTGTTAGGGTTAGGGTTAGGGTTAGGATTAGTTTTAGGGTTAGGGCTTAGCGTCAGGGTTAGGGTTAGGGAAAGAGTTAGGGTTAGGGTTAGGGTTAGGGTATAGGGTTAGGGTTTATGGTTAGGGTTAGGGTTAGGGTAAGAGTAAGGGATAGTTTTAGTGTTATGGTTGTGTTAGGTTGAGGGTTAGGGTAAGTGTTAGGGTTAGCGTTAGGGTTAGGGTTAGGATAAGGATAAGGTTTAGGGTTAGAGTTAGGGTTAGGATAAGGGTTAGGTTTGGGTTAGGTTTAGTGTTAGGGTTAGGGTTAGGGAAAGGGTAAGGTTTAGGGTAAGGGTTAGGGTTAGGGTTAGGGTTAGGGTTAGGGTTAGGGTAAGGATTAGGGTTAGGGTTAGGGTAAAGGTAAGGGAGAGGGTTAGGGTTAGGGTTAGGGTTAGGATTAAGGTTAGGGTTAGGGTTAGGGTTAGGGTTAGGATTAAGTTTAGATTTAGGGTTAGGGTTAGGGTTAGGGTTAGGGTAAGGGTTAGGGTTAGGGTTAGGGTTAGCATTAAGGTAGGGTTAGGGTTAGGGTAAGGGTAAGGGTTAGGGTTAGGGTTAAGTTTTAGGTTTAGTGTTAGGGTTAGGTTTAGGGTTAGGGTTAAGGTAAGGTTCAGTGTTAGGGTTAGTTTTAGTGTTAGGCTTAAGGTTAGGGTTAAGGTTAGGGTAAGGGTAAGGGTAAGGGTTAGGGTTAGGGTTAGGTTTAGGGGTTAGGGTTAGTGTTAGGGTAAGGGTAAGGATTAGGGTTAGGCTTAGGGTTATGGTTAGTGTTAGGCTTAGGGTTAGGGTAGGGGTAAGTGTTAGGTTCAGTGTTAGGGTTAGGTTTAGGGTTAGGGTAAGGTTAAGGGATAGGGTTAGGTTTAGGGTAAGGGTTAGGGTTAGGTTTAGGGTAAGCATAAGTGCTAGGGTTAGAGTTAGGGTTAGTGTTAGGATAAGGGTAAGGGTTAGGGTTAAGGTTAGGTTTAAGTGTTAGGGGTAGGGTTAGGGTTAGGGTAAGGGTTAGGGTTAGGGTAAGGGTAAGTGTTAGCGTTAGGTTTAGGGTTAGGCTTAGGTTTAGTGTTAGGGTTAGTGTTAGGGTTAAGTTTAGGATAAGGGTAAGGGTTAGTGTTAGGGTTAATATTAGGGTTAGAGTTAGGGGTTAGGGTTAGGGTTAGGGTTAGGGTAAGGGTTAGGGTTAGGGTTAGGTTAAGTGTGAGTGTTAGGGTTAGGGTTAGGTTTAGGGTTAGGTTTAGGGTTAGGGTTAGGTTTAGGATAAGGGTAAGGGTTAGGGTTAGGGTTAGGGTTAGGGTAAGGGTAAGTGTTAGGGTTAGGTTTAGGGTTAGGCTTAGGTTTAGTGTTAGGGTTAGGTTTAGGATAAGGGTAAGGGTTAGGGTTAGGGTTAGGGTTAGTGTTAGATTTAGGGGTTAGAGTTAGGTTTAGGGTTAGGTTTAGGGTTACTGTTAGGGTTAGGGTAAGGGTTAGGGTTAGGGTTAGGGTAAGTGTGAGTGTTAGGGTTAGGGTTAGGTTTAGGGTTAGTTTAGTGTTAGTGTTAGGTTTAGGATAAGGGTAAGCATTAGGGTTAGGGTTAGGGTTAGGGTTTGGGGTTAGGGTTAGGGTTAAGTTTAGGTTTAGGGTTAGGGTTAGGTTAAGGGTAACGGTTAGTATAAGGGTAACGGTTAGGGTTTGGTTTAGGGTTAGGGTTAGGGGTTATGGTTAGGGTAAACGTCAGGTTTAGGGTAAGGGTTAAGGTTAGGGTTAATCTTAGGGTTAGAGTAAGGGTAAGGTTTAGGGTTAGGGTTAGTGATAGGTTTAGGGTTAGTGTTAGGGTAAGGGTAACGGTTAGGGTTAGGGTTAGGGTTAGGGTTTAGGGTTAGGGTTAGGGTTAGGGTAAGAGTAAGTGTTAGGGTTAGGGTTAGGGTTTGGATAAGGGTAAGGGTAAGGGTGAGGTTCAGGGTTAGGGTTAGGGTTAGGTTTAGGGTTAGGGTTAGGGTTAGGGAAAGTGTTAGGTTTAGGGTTAGGGTTAAGATAAGAGTAAGGGTTAGGGTTAGGGTTAGGTTTAGGGGTTAGGGTTAGGGTTAGGTTTTTGGATAGGGTTAGGTTAAGGGTATGGGTTAGGATAAGGGTAACGGTTAGGCTTAGTGTTAGGGTTAGGGTTAGGCGTTAGGGTGAGGGGTTAGGGTAAGGGTTAGGTTTAGAGTTAGGGTTAGAGTAATGGTAAGGGTGATGGTTAGGGTTAGGGTTAGGGTTAGGTTCAGGGTAAGGGTAATTGTTAGGGTTAGTGTTAGGGTTAGGGTTAAGGTTATTCTTAGGGTTAAGGTAAGGTTTAGGGTTAGGGTAAGGGTTAAGGTAAGGGTAAGGTTAAGTGTTAGGGTTAGGGTTAAGGTTAGGATAATTGTTAGATTTATGGTTAGGGTTACGTTAGGGTTAGGGTTAGGTTGAGGGTTAGGGTTAGGTTTAAGGTTAGGGTTAGGGTAAGGGTAAGAGATAGGGTTAGGGTTAGGGTTAGGGTTAGTGTTATGGTAAGGGTTAGGGTTAGGGTTAGGGTAAGCGTAAGTGTTAGGGTTAGGGTTAGGTTTAGGGTTAGGTTTATGGTTAGGGTTAGGTTTAGGATAGGGGTAAGGGTTAGGGTTAGCGTTAGGGTTAGGGTTAGAGGTTAGGGTTAGGGGTAGGTTTAGTTTTAGGGTTAGGGTTACGGTAAGGGTAAGGATTAGGATAAGGGTAACGGTTAGTGTTTGGTTTAGAGTTAGGGTTAGGGGTTATGGTTAGGGTTAGGATTAGGGTTAGGGTTATGGTAAGGGTAAGGGTGATCGTTAGGGTTAGGGTTAGGTTTAGCGGTAGCGGTAGAGTTAGGGTTAGGGCTAGGGTTATGCTTAGGTGTAGGGTTAGGGTTAGGGTTAGGGTTAGGGTTAGGGGTAGGGTTAGGGTTAGGATTAAGGTTAGGTTTAGGGGTCGGTTTAGGGGTAGGGTTAGGGGTAGGTTTAGGGTTACGGTTAGGGTTATGGTTAGGGTTAGGGTTAGAGTTAAGGTTAAGGGTAGGGTTAGGGTTAGGGGTAGGTTTAAGGTTAGAGGTAGCGTTAGGGGTAGGGTTAGCGGTAGGGTGTGGGATAGGATTAGGGTTAGGGGTAGGGTTTGGGTTAGGGTTAGGGTTAGGGTTAGGGGTAGGGGTAGGTTTAGGGTTATGGTTAGGGGTAGAGTTAGGTTTATGGGTAGGGTTAGGTTTAGGTTTAGGGGTAGGGTTAGGGTTAGAGTTAGGTTTAGGGGTAGGGGTAGGGGTAGGAATAGGGGTAGGGGTAGGTTTAGTGTTAGGGGTTAGGGTTAGAGTTAGGGTTAGGGGTAAGCGTAGGGTATGGGTAGGGGTAGGGTTAGTTTTAGTATTAGGGTTAGGGTTAGGGGTAGGTTTAGGGGTAGGGGTAGGGTTAGGGTTAGGTGTAGGGTTAGGGTTAGGGTTAGGGTTAGGGTTACGGTTAAGGTTAGGGTTAGAGTTAGGGTTAAGTGTAGGGTAGGGGGTGCCGGGGCCTACCGGCAGCAAATTGGGGTTCCTGAAATATAGGGCAGGGAATGGAAAAATTAGAAGGGAGATAAACACTTCGGGTCTGGAAGGTCTGCAGCTCAGGCAAATCTGCAGCAGCCCCATTTATTCTCAACTCAAAATTTATATCCCTTCTTGAGACCAGGGCACTGACAGGTGTTACATCCAGATGGTTAATCAGGGAACTGTTGGGGGTTACATTCATATGGTAAATCTCAGATCAATTGAACAGGAGAAGGCCAAAAAACAATAAGACAATCAAGCAATTATCTGATGCAAATCAAAGTACAGTTTCATTCCTCTCTTGCTCCCGACATATCCCCCATTTTTATTTTAAAAGAAACACAAGTGGAATTTCTATTCTTTCCACTATCTCTAATATCTCTAATTATCCTGTCTCACTTTCCTTTTTTCTCTTTCTTTAAACATTTAAGACAACTTCACTTTCAAATATTGTTTAGAAACCCATTTCCAATGTTCTTAATAACTTTTACTGATACTGCCTTAAACAATTAACACCTTAGCCTTTATTTGCAATTGAAAAACCTTTAAGGGCACAAAGAACTCCTTCTGCCCTCAGGCCCCCTAGGGCCCAAGGCACTCCTCTTGCCTTTTAGAAAAAAGGGGCTCTTATGCAGTGAGAAATACAATGTTTACTGGCTTCCCCATCAAGGGGGGTTGCCAAGATAAAATTAGAATAAGTATCTACAGTAACATGAACATATTTTAATCGGCCAAATGATGGAACATGCGTGACATCCATCTGCGAAATGTGATTAGAAAGCAGTCCTCGTGGATTTATACCTAAATGGGGGGCTGGTGAAAAAGGGACACAGTTAGAGCAAGTTTTAACTATTTGTCGTGCTGCTTCTCTAGATAATTTAAACTGTCGGCGCAAGGCTCGACTGTTTTGATGGTGGATGGCATGTGACTGCTTAGCAAGTTCAACCTGAGTTAAGTAAACTCTGGTTGCAGAGTCAGTAAGCGCATTGCCCTCACTTAAAGGGCCAGGAAGATTAGTGTGAGCTCGAACAAAGCCAAAAAAACAGGGGTGGTTGCGATAACAAAGCAAAGTTTGTACTTGGAGAAATTGGGTCTGGATATTGGAGTTAGTAGTTCCAATAAAGGGAACAGTTTCTATGACTTGAAGAGCACGAATTACATATTGACTGTCTGAGTATAAGTTAAAGGGCTCGTCTTGTAACAGGACGAGTGCTTGTAAAACAGCCTCCAATTCCACCTCTTGGGCGGAGGAAAAACCTGTAACCCAAGATTGAGTTTTCCCATTAATGGTCAAAGCAGCCGTTCCATTTGAGAATCCATCTGTAAATACCAAAGCGGCAGAAGACAAAGGCGAGGCCTGTACTATGGAAGGAAATAGAAACGTATGACACGCAGCAAATTGGAGAAGTTTGTTAGACGGTTAGTGATGCAAAATTTTTCCCGTATAATGTCGGGAGCAAGAGTGGAATCAAACTGTACTTTGATTTGCATCAGATAATTGCTTGATTGTCTTATTGTTTTTTGGCCTTCTCCTGTTCAATTGATCTGAGATTTACCATATGAATGTAACCCCCAACAGTTCCCTGATTAACCATCTGGATGTAACATCTGGCAGTGCCCTGGTCTCAAGAAGGGATATAAACTTTGAGTTGAGAATAAATGGGGTGCTGCAGTTTTTGCCTTTTCTACAATTTGGATGGCCCTCCTGGCGTCAGGATTTAATTCGCGTAAGGATGTAGGGTTGGTATCTTCTTTTAAGAGATCAAAGAGGGGTTTTAACTCTCCTGTGGAGAGCTTTAGATAAGGCCGAAGCCAATTTATATCTCCTAAGAATTGCTGAAAATCATGAAGAGTTCTTAAGTGTGAAGTTTTTAATTGTATTTTTTGGCTTTTAAAATAGTGTGGGCCTAATATATGGCCTAGATATGTAAAAGGGGGGTGTTCCTGAACCTTTTCAGCTGCTATTATAAGGGCAAAGAGGCTCAGATCTTGCTTTAGTTGTCCAAAGGCTTGTCGTACGACCATAGGGTCAGAACAAGCCAACAAGATGTCATCCATATAATGAACAATATAAACAGAAGAAAATTTTTCATGAGTGGAAGAAATGGCTCTAGCTACAAAACTTTGACATAAAGTTGGGCTATTTGCCATACCCTGTGGAAGCACAAGCCAGTGATATCGCTTCATGGGTTCTTTAAAATTAACAGAGGGGACGCTGAAGGCAAAGCGCTTACACTCTTGAGGCGCCAGGGGTATAGTATAGAAACAATCCTTCAAATCTATAATAATCTTATAAGTATCCTTTGGGATTGCCATGGGTGAAGGCAAGCCAGGCTGTAGGGGCCCCATCAGTTCCATTGACGCGTTCACTTTTCTCAAATCCTGTAACAGCCTCCATTTACCTGACTTTTTCTTTATAACAAAAATTGGAGAATTCCATGGAGAGTTAGAAGGGGCCACATGTCCCAAGTCCAGCTGTTCCTGTACCAGCTGCTGAACTGCAATGATCTTTTCTAGCGAAAGAGGCCACTGTTCTACCCATACCGGTTCTTCAGAGAGCCAATTTATGGGATCAGCATGAGGTGGAGGGCAAACGACAGCTCCCATTAAGGGATACCCTAATCCTTGTCTCATAGGGTGATACTGGGGTTGGAGTGGCTCTAGCTCCCCTCGGCCTAGTCCCCTAAAGGGGAGGAGGCCTTGATCAAGTAACTGCTTAGTGACCGCAGCACTAGGACTAAACATATACACTCCCATTTTTTCCATGATATCACGACCCCATAAATTAATTGGCAGATGATCCAGGACAAATGGCTGAAAATGACCAGAGTGCCCCTCCTCATCTCTCCAAACAAGGATCGCACTGCTCTGCTGTGGGTCAGTTGCTTGCCCAACCCCCTGTAGGGAAGTCATAGAGGTTGTCAGGGGCCATTGGGCTGGCCAATGTTTTTTAGATATCACTGACACATCTGCTCCAGTGTCTAATATTCCTTTAAAGGGCTTTTCTTGTATAAATATTGTCATCTCAGGCCTTGTCTTGTTTTATGCTTTGTACTCAATAGATATCAGAAGATCTAAATCCTCTCTGTCCACATGGGGAATTAGCAGTCTCCCTGGGAGGTAAAGGCACAAGTATTAGTTGTGCTAAATTTTGACCGGCTGGGATCGATACCACATGTTTCGGGGCAGAGGCCATAACTTTGATTTCTCCAGTAAAATCCTGGTCAATTTTGCCAGGTGTAATCTGTATCCCTTTATGGGCTGAGCTACTTCGCCCTAACAGCAATCCAGCCACTCCCGGGGGAAGGGGGCCGAAGACCCCCGTGGGGAGAGCTTGTGTCCCCATCTCTGGGGTCAATACTGAGCAGGTGGAGGAACAGAGGTCCAATCCTGCACTGCCTGGGGTGGCATGGAGGACGCTGGAGACTGATCTTGGGGGGTTGTTAGAAGATGCACTTGTGGCCGAGAAGAGGGAGGGACTGCCCCATGGTTTTGCGGGGCCAGGGGCTGGCCCCTTCTCCAGTTTCCCGAAAACGGGCGGCCATTGCGATTTGTTGCTGACTTGCAATCTTTAGCCCAGTGCTTCCCTTTACCACAGCGTGGACATGTGCCAGGTGATTTTTCTCTCTTTAACCTGGCCTGGCGTGGGCATTGCGTCATCCAATGTCCTATTTGTCCACAAGAAAAGCAACGCCCTGGGGGTCTAGCATCCTGAGAATGCCGCTGACCTCTGTATTTTAGAAATTCAGTAACAGTCTTTCCTTGAGGAGCGGCGGCTAAAGTAAGGCCTTGTACATGGGAGGGTCCAATATCAGCACACAGTGAAATAATGTCTGTGATTCCTCCCTTATTCCTATGGGGTCTGATAGCATTTTCATAGGCTATGTGTCTAACTATAATCCTCCTTGCGTTCTCATCTTGTACTAGGCGGTCTGCAGTTTCCATTAATCGAGACAAAAATTCTAGATAAGGTTCATTCGGTCCCTGTTTAACTTCTACTAGATTTTTTGTACGATTGGAATTGCGTAACCTTTTCCAAGCCTCTCTCGCTGCAGCATTTATTTGTAAATAGGCCTCCTTTGCAAAACCCAATTGATCTTCGGTGTTTTTATAGGTTCCCTCTCCTAACAAATGATCAACAGTGTAAGGCAGGTTCTTAGACCCATTTGTTTCAATTTTAGCCGTACACTGTGCAGTGAACTCTGTCTCCCATAATAAGTACTCTCCTGCACTAAGGCATGCTCTGGCAAGCCGCTTCCAGTCATTTGGGCATGCAATACCAGCACACGCGGCCTCCAATATTACTTGAGTAAAAGGGGCAGTTGGCCCATATTGGGAGCAGGCACTTTTTAAATCCTGATATAGTTTAACAGGAGCAGGTTGATGGTATACTTGTTCATCATGATCAACTAAACTAGGGAAGCATCGAGGCCCTGAAATATCTTCCCTTTCTCTAGCAGCCTGAGTCAGGTTTAATTGCGATGCACTGTGCCTGGTTGTGGAGCCTGTTAAAAGGGACTTGTTGCTAGGGCCTTTAGGCTTGCCTAAAGGTTGAAAAAGGGGTTGAGGCCGTAAGGCGGCAGCCGGTGGCGGTGGGTGTGAGGGGTAAGGTTTAGAATCAGACATCATAGTGGCCTGAGGGTCATCTTTCTTTCCTACTTCTTGGGGGGCTCTCTGCTCCATCCCCATTTTCGATAGAAAATGTAGCATTTCTTCCAACTTCTTCTCTATCGTAGCCACCCGGCCCTCCATTGACTCATCATAACTTTCCTCCTTGATATTCAAACCTGAATTCTGATACTCCATATCTACTGGTTGTTCCCTTTTCAAGATCTCACTTAGACTCTCTTGGGCTGCTGGATATGGCTCAGCCTCAGGTTTTTCAGAAGGGTCCTTTAACTCATAAATTTCCTTTAATTCAAGATTAAGTTCAGCATTCTCATGTTGAGGATCTATGCATTCATTTACTAGATTCCATACATCAATAGCCTCTACTGGGGTCTTTTCGGGGCCATATACATTATAATATTCTTGAATTCTTTTTCCTATCTGCTGCCAGGTTTTTTGGAATTTCTCCTCTAAAAACCTCGGGCATGTCTCCTCGACAAACTGTAGGAAGCTCTGAAGCACCCCTTTTTCCACCCACGTTCCGTGGGCTTCAAGTAGGTCTATTAAGATCGGTACAAATGACCTATGGCTATTAACTTGACCCATAATTTTTACTCCTGACTATACACTCTCTTAAGATCCTCTCTTAATAGTCCTACGATGTGTTACTCACCACAGCGGGGTCCTCCACCGTCGTCCCAGATTTTCAGGGTCCCTGTTCGGGCGCCAGATGCCGGGGCCTACCGGCAGCAAATTGGGATTCCTGAAATAGGGGGCAGGGACTGGAAAAATTAGAAGAGAGATAAACACATCGGGTCCAGGAGGTCTGCAGCCCAGGCAAAAACTGCAGCACCCCATTTATTCTCAACTCAAAGTTTATATCCCTTCTTGAGACAAGGGCACTGCCAGGTGTTACATCCAGATGGTTAATCAGGGAACTGTTGGGGGTTACATTCATATGGTAAATCTCAGATCAATTGAACAGGAGAAGGCCAAGAAACAATAAGACATTCAAGCAATTATCTGATGCAAATCAAAGTACAGTTTGATTCCACTCTTGCTCCCGACAGGTAAGGGTTAGGGTTAGGGTTAGGGTTAGGGTAAGGGTAAGGGTTAGGGTTAGGGTTAGGATTAGGGTTAGTGTTAAGGTTAGGGTTCGGGTTAGGTAAGGGTGAGTTTTAGGGTTAGGGATAGAGTTAGGGGTTAGATTTAGGGTTAGGGTTAGGGTAAGTGTAAGGGTTAGGGGTAGGGTTAGGGTTAGGGGTTCGTGTTAGGGTTAGGGTTAGGGTTTAGGTAAGGGTAAGGGTTAGGGTTAGGGTTAGGGTTAGGGTTAGTGTAAGGTTTAGTGTTAGGGTTAGTGTAAGGGTAAGGTTAGGGTTAGGCTTAGAGTTAGGGGTTAGGGGTAGGGTTAGGTTTAGGGTTAGGTTTGGGGTTAAGGTTAGGGTAAGGGTAAGGGTTAGGTTTAGGGTTAGGGTTAGGGTTAGGGTAAGGGTAAGGGTTAGGGTTAGGGTTAGGATTAGGGTTAAGTTTAGCGTTAGGTTTAGGATTAGGGTTAGGATTAGGGTTTGGTTTAGGTTTAGGATTAGGGTTAGGGTAAGGGAAGGGTTAGGTTTACGGTTACGATAACGGTTAGGTTAGGGTTAGGGAAAGGGTAAGGGTTAGGTTTAGGGTTAGGGTTAGGTTAGGGTTAGGGTAAGGATTAGGTTTAGGGTTAGGGTAAGGGTAAGGATTAGGGTTAGGGTTAGTGTTAGCCTTAAGGTTAGGGTTAGGGTTGGAGTAAGGGTAAGGGTTAGGGTTAGGTTTAGGGTTAGGGTTAGGTGTTAGGGTTATTGTTGGGGTTAGGTTTAGGGTTAGGGTTAGGGTAAGGGTAAGGGTTATGTTTAGGGTTAGGGTTAGGGTAAAGGTAAGTGTTAGGATTAGTATTAATGTTAGGGTTAGGGTAAGGGTAAGGGTTAGGTTTAGGGTTAGGGTTAGGTTTAGGTTTAGGTTTAGAGTTAGAGTTAGGATAAGGGTAAGGGTTAAGGTTAGGGTTAGGGTTTGGGGTTAGGGTTAGGGTTAGGTTTAGGGTTAGGGTTAGGGTTAAGGTTAGGGTTAGGGTTAGTGTTAGGTTTAGTGTTAGGGTTAGAATTAGGGTAAGGGTAAGGTTAGGGTTAGGGTTAGAGTTAGGGTTAGGTTTAGGGTTAGGGTTAGGGTAAGTGTAAGAGTTAGGGTTAGGGTTAGGTTTAGGGTTAAGGTTACGGTTAGGGTTAGGGTTAGGTTTAGGGTTAGGGTTAGGGTAAGGGTAAGGGTTAGGGTTAGGGTTAGGGTTAGGGTAATGATTACGGTTAGGGTTATGGTTAAGGTAAGGGTTAATGTTAGGGTTAGGGTTAGAATTAAGCTTAGGGTTAGGGTTAGGGTAAGGATAAGGGTTAGTGTTAGGGTTAGGGTTAGGGTTAGGGTTAGGGATTAGGGTTAGGGTTTAGGGTTAGGGTTAGTTTAAGGGTTATGTTTACGGTTAGGGTTAGGGTAAGGGTAAGTGTTAGGATTAGTGTTAGGGTTAGGGTTAGGGTAAGGGTAAGGGTTTGGGTTTTGGTTAGGGTTAGGGGTACGGTTAGGATAAGGGTAAGGGTTAGGGTTAGGGGTTAGGTTTAGGGTTAGGTTTAAAGTTAGGGTTAATGTAAGAGTAAGGGTTAGGGTTAGGGTTAAGGTTAGGGTTAGGGTTAGTGTAAGGTTTAGGGTTAGGGTTACAGTTAGGGAAAGGGTAAGGGTTATGGTTAGGGGTAGAGTTAGGGTTAGAGTTAGGATAAGAGTAACGGTTAGGGTTAGGGTTAGGGTTAGGTTTAGGGTTAGGGTTAGGGTTAGGGAAAGGGTAAGGGTTAGGGTTAGGGTTAGGGTAGGTTAGGGTTAGGGTAAGGATTAGGTTTAGGGTTAGGGTAAGGGTAAGGATTAGGGTTAGGGTTAGTGTTAGCCTTAAGGTTAGGGTTAGGGTTAGAGTAAGGGTAAGGGTTAGGGTTAGGTTTAGGGTTAGGGTTAGGTGTTAGGGTTATTGTTGGGGTTAGGTTTAGGGTTAGGGTTATGGTAAGGGTAAGGGTTATGTTTAGGGTTAGGGTTAGGGTAAAGTTAAGTGTTAGGATTAGTGTTAATGTTAGGGTTAGGGTAAGGGTAAGGGATAGGTTTAGGGTTAGGGTTAGGTTTAGGTTTAGGTTTAGAGTTAGAGTTAGGATAAGGGTAAGGGTTAAGGTTAGGGTTAGGGTTTGGGGTTAGGGTTGGGGTTAGGTTTAGGGTTAGGGTTAGGGTTAAGGTTAGGGTTAGGGTTAGGGTTAGTGTTAGGTTTAGTGTTAGGGTTAGAATTAGGGCAAGGGTAAGGTTAGGGTTAGGGTTAGAGTTAGGGTTAGGTTTAGTATAAGGGTAAGCGTTAGGGTTAGAGGTTAGGGGTTAGGGTTAGATTTAGGTTTAGGGTTAGGGTTCGGTAAGTGTAAGGGTTAGGGTTAGGGTTAGGGTTAGGGTTAGGTTTAGGGTTAGGGTTAGGGTAAGGGTAAGAGTTAGGGTTAGGGTTAGGTTTAGGGTTAAGGTTAGGGTTAGGGTTAGAGTTAGGTTTAGGGTTAGGGTTAGGGTAACGGTAAGGGTTAGGGTTAGGGTTAGGGTTAGGGTAATGATTACGGTTAGGGTTATGGTTAAGGTAAGGCTTAATGTTAGGGTTAGGGTTAGAATTAAGCTTAGGGTTAGGGTTAGGGTAAGGATAAGGGTTAGTGTTAGGGTTAGGGTTAGAGTTAGGGTTAGGGGTTAGGATTAGGGTTAGGGTTAGGGCTAGGGTTAGGGTTAGCGTTAGGTTTAGGTTTAGAGTTAGGGTTAGGGTAAGGGTAAGGGTAAGGGTTAGGGTTAGGGTTAAGGTTAGGTTTAGTGTTAGGGTAAGGGTAAGGGATAGGGTTAGGTTTAGGTTTATGGGTTAGGGTTAGTGTTAGGGTTAGGGTTAGGCTTAGGGTTAGGGTAAGGGTAAGGGATAGGGTTAGGTTTAGGTTTATGGGTTAGGGTTAGTGTTAGGGTTAGGGTTAGGGTAAGTGTTATGGTTAGGGGTTAGTGTTAGGGTTAGGATTAGGGTTAGGTTCAGGGTAAGGGTTAGGGTTAGGGTTAGGGTTAGGCTTACGGTTAGGTTAGGGTTAGGGTTAGGTTTAGGGAAAGGGTAAGGGTTAGGGTTAGGGTTAGGGTAGGATTAGGGTTAGGATTAGTGTTAGGGTTAGTGTTAAGGTTATGGTCAGGGTTAAGTAAGGGTAAGGTTTAAGGTTAGGGTTAGGGTTTAGGGTTAGGGTTAGGGTAAGTGTAAGGGTTAGGGTTAGGGTTACGGTTAGGGGTTAGTCTTAATGTTAGGATTATGGTTTATGCAAGGGTAAGGGTTAGGGTTAGTGTTAGGGTTAGGGTTAGGGTTAGGGTTAGGTAAAGGGTAAGGGTTAGGGTTAGGGTTAAAGTTAGTGTTAGGGTAAGGATTAGGGTTAGGGTAAGGGTAAGGGTTACGGTTAGGGTTAGTGTTAGCATTAAGGTTGGGGTTAGGGTTAGGGTAAGGTTTAGGTTTAGGGTTATGGTTAGCATTAAGGTTAGGGTTAGGGTTAGGGTAAAGGTAAGGGTTAGGGTTAGGGTTAGGGTTAGGGTGAGGATTAGGGTAAGTATAAGTGTTAGGTTTGGGGTTAGGGTTAGGGGTTAGGGTTAGTGTTAAGGTTAGGTTTAGAGTTAGGGTTAGGGAAAGAGTAAGGGTTAGGGTAAGAGTTAGGTTTAGTGTTAGGGTTAGGGTAAGGATTTGGGTTAGGGTTAGGGTTATGGTTATGGTTATGTTTAGGGTTAGGGTTAGGGTTAGGTTTAGGGTTAGGGTTACGGTAAGGGTAACAGTTAGGGTTAGGTTTAAGGTTAGGGGTAGGGTTTGGGTAAGGGTAAGCCTTAGGGTTACAGTTAGGGTAAGGGTTAGGGTTAGGTTTAGGGGTTAGGGTTAGGGTTTAGGGGTAGGGTTACAGTTAGGGTAAGGGTTAGGGTTAGGGGTTAGGGTTAGGGTTTAGGATTAGGGTTAGTTTAAGGGTTATGTTTACGGTTAGGGTTAGGGTAAGGGTAAGTGTTAGGATTAGTGTTAGGGTTAGGGTTAGGGTTAGGGTAAGGGTAAGGGTTTGGGTTTTGGTTAGGGTTAGGGATACGGTTAGGATAAGGGTAAGGGTTAGGGTTAGGGGTTAGGGTTAGGGTTAGGTTTAGAGTTAGGGTTAATGTAAGGGTAAGGGTTAGGGTTAGGGTTACTGTTAGGGTTAAGGTTAGGGTTAGGGTTAGGGTTAGTGTAAGGTTTAGGGTTAGGGTTACAGTTAGGGAAAGAGTAAGGGCTATGGTTAGGGTTAGAGTTAGGGTTAGGGTTAGGATAAGAGTAACGGTTAGGGTTAGGGTTAGGGTTAGGTTTAGGGTTAGGGTTAGGGTTAGGGAAAGGGTTAGGGTTAGGGTTAGGGGTTAGGGTTACGGTTCGTGTAAGTGTTAGGGTTAGGGTTAGGGTATGGGTAAGTGTTAGGTTTAGGGTTAGGGTTAAGGTTATTGTTAGTGTTTGGGTTAGGGTAAGGTTAAGGGTTAGGGTTAAGTTTAGGGTTAAGGTAAGTGTAAAGGTTAGGGTTAGGGTTAGGGTTAGGGTTAGGGTTAAGGTTAGGGTTAGGGTTAGGGTTAGGGAAAGGGTAAGGGTTAGGGTTAGGGTTAGGGTAAGGATTAGGGTTAGAGTTAGGGTTAGGCTTACGTTTAGTGTTAGGGTTAGGGTAAGGGTTAGGGTTAGGGTTAGTGTTAGGGTTAAGGTTAGGTTTAGGGTTATGGTAGGTGTTAGGGTTAGGGTAAGAATTAGGGTTAGGATTAGGGTAAGGGTTAGGGTTAGGGTTAGAGTTAGGATTAGCTTTAAGTTTACGGTTAGGGATAGGGTAAGGGTAAGGGTTAGGTTTAGGTTTAGGTTTAGAGTTAGGGTCCGGGTTAGGGTTAGGGGTTAGGGTTAGGGTTAAGGTAAGGGTTAGGGTTAGTGTTAGGGTCAGGGTAAGGTTTAGGGTTAGGGTTAGGGTTAGGTGTAGGGTAAGGGTAAGGGTTAGGGTTAGGGTTAGGTTTAGGGTTAGGGTGAGGGATAGGGTTAGGGTTTGGCGAAGGGTAAGGTTTAGGGTTAGGGTTAGGGTTAGGTTTAGAGTTAGGGTTAGGGTAAGGTTTAGGGTTTGGGTTAGGGAAAGGGTAAGGTTTAGGATTAGGGTTAGGTTTAGGGTTATGGTTAGGGTAGGGGTAAGTCTTAGGGTTAGGGTTAGGTTTAGGGAAAGGATAAGGGTTAGGGTTTGGGTTGGGGTGAGGGTAAGGATTAGGGTTAGGGTTAGGGTTAAGGTTAACATTAAGGTTAGGGTTAGGGTTAGGGTAAGGTAAGGGTTAAGGTTAGGGTTAGGGTTAGGGTAAGGGTAAGGGTTAGGTTTAGGGTTAGTGTTAGGGTTACGGTTAAGGTTAGGGTTAAGGTTTGGGTAAGGGTAAGGGTTAGGGTTATGGTTAGGGTAAGGGTTAGGGTTAAGTTTAGAGTTAGGGTTTAGGCTTAGGGTTATGAAAAGGGTAAGGTTTAGGGTTAGGAATAGGGTTAGGGTTAGGGTTAGGTTTAGGGTTAGGGTTAGGGTAAGGGTTAGGATTAGGGTTACGGTAAGTGTTAGGGTTAGGGTAAGGGTTAGGGTTACAGTTAGTGTAAGGGTTAGGTTTAGGGTTAGGTGTTAGGCTTAGGGTTTAGGGTTAGGGTTAGGGTTAGGGTAAGGTTTATGTTTAGGGTTAGGTTTAGTGTAAGGGTAAGTGTTAGGATTAGTGTTAGGGTTAGGGTTAGGGTAAGGGTAAGGGTTAGGGTTAGGGTTAGGTTTTGGTTAGGGTTAGGTTACAGTTAGGATAAGGGTAAGGGTTAGGGTTAGGGTTAGGGTTTCTGGTTAGGGGTAGGGTTAGGTTTAGGGTTAGGGGTAATATAAGGGGAAGGGTTAGGGTTAGGGTTAGGGTTAAGGTTAGGTTTAGGGTTAGGGTTAGGGTAAGGGTTAGGGTTAGGGTTAGGGTTAGTGTTAGGGTTAAGGTTAGGTTTAGGGTTATGCTTAGGGTTAGGGTTAGGGAAAGAGTAAGGGTTAGGTTAAGGTTTAGGGTTAGGGTTATGGTTAGGTTTAGGGTAAGGGTAAGGATTAGGGTTAGGGTTAGGGATACGGTTAGGATTAGGGGAAGGATAAGGTTTAGGGTTAGGGTTAGGGTTAGGGTTAGGGTTAGGGTTAGAGTTAAGGTTAGGGTAAGGTTTAGAGTTTCGGTTAGGGAAAGTGTAAGGGTTAGGATAAGGGTTAGGTTAGGGTTAGGTTTAGGGTTAGGGTTAGGGTAGGGGTAAGTGTTAGGGTTAGGGTTAGGGTTAGGGAAAGTATAAGGGTTAGGGTTTGGGTTAGGGTTAGGGTAAGGATTAGGGTTAGGGTTAGGGTTAGGGTTAACATTAAGATTAGGGTTAGGGTTAGGGTAAGGTAAGGGTTAGGTTTAGGGTTAGGGTTAGGGTAAGGGTAAGGTTAGGGTTAGGGTTAGTGTTAGGGTTAGGGTTAAGGTTAGGGTTAGGGTTTGAGTAAGGGTAAGGGTTAGGGTTAAGTTTAGAGTTAGGGGTTAGGCTTAGGGTTAGGATAAGGGTAAGGTTTAGAGTTAGGGATAGGGTTAGGGTTTATGGTTAGGGTAAGGGTTAGGATTAGGGTTAGGATAAGGGTTAGGGTTAGGGTAAGGTTTAGGCTTACAGTTAGTGTAAGTGTTAGGGTTAGGGATAGGGGTTAGGGTTAGGGGTTAGGGTTAGGGTTAGGGTAAGGGTTTTGTTTAGGGTTAGGGTTAGTGTAAGAGTAAGTGTTAGGATAAGTGTTAGGGTTAGGGTTAGGGTAAGGGTAAGGGTTAGGTTTAGGGTTAGGTTTAGGTTAGGGTTAGGGTTAGAGTTAGGATAAGGGAAAGGGTTAGGGTTAGGGTTTGGGGTTAGGGTTAGGGTTAGGTTTAGGGTTAGGGTTAATGTAAGGGTAAGGGTTAGGGTTAGGGTTAGGGTGAAGTTTGGGGTTAGGGTTAGGGTGAGTGTTAGGTTTAGGGTTAGGGTTAGAATTAGGGTAAGGGTAAGGGTTAGGGTTAGGGTTAGAGTTAGGGTTAGGGTTAGGATAAGGGTAAGGGTTAGGGTTAGGGATTAAGGTTAGGGTTAGGTTTAGGGTTAGGGTTAGGGTAAGGGTAAGGGTTAGGGTTAGGGTTAGGGTTAGGGGAAGGGTAGGGGTTATTGTTGGGGTTAGAGTTAGAGTAAGGATTAGCGTTAGAGTTAGGGTAAGGGTTAGGGTTAGGGTTTGGGTTAGGTTTAGGGTTAGGGTTAGGGTAAGGGTAAGGGTGAGGGTTAGGGTTAGGGTTAGGGTTAAGGTTAGGTTTATGGTTAGGGTTCGGGTAAGAGTAAGGGTTAGGGTTAGTGTTAGGGTTAAGGTTAGGGTTAGGGTTAGGGTTAGGGTTAGGGAAAGGGTAAATGTTAGGGTAAGGGTTAGGGTTAGGCTTAGTATTAAGGTTAGGGATAGGGTTAGGGTAAGGGTAAGGGTTAGGTTTAGGGTTTGGTTAGGGTTGGGGTTAGGGGTTAGGGTTAGAGTTAGGTATAGGATTAATGTAAGGGTAAGGTTTAAGGTTAGGGTTAGGGTTAGGATTAGGGTTAGGGTTAAGGTTAGGGTTAGGGTTAGGGTAAGGGTTAGGATTAGGGTTAGGGTTAGGGTTAGGGTTAGGGTAAGGGTAAGGTTTAGGGTTAGGGTTAGGGTTGGTGTTAGGATTAGGGTAAGTGTAAGGGTTAGGGTTAGGTTTAGGGTTAGGGTTAGGGTAGGGTTACGGTTAGGGTAAGGGTTAGGGTTAGGGTTAGAGTTAGGTTTAGGGTAAGGGTAAGGGTTAGGATTAATGTTAGGAATAGGGATAGGGTTAGGGTTAGGGTTAGGGTAAAGGTAAGGGTTAGGGTTACGGTTAGGGTTAGGTTTTGAGTTAGGGTTTGGTTTAGGGTTAGGGTTAGTGTAAGGGTAAGTGTTAGGTTTAGGGTTAGGGTTAGGGTTAGGGTAGGGTATGGGTTAGGGTTAGGTTTAGGGTAGGGGTTGGGGAAAAGGTAAGGGTGAGGGTTAGGGATAGGGTTAGGGTTACGTTAAGGATTAGTGTTATGGTTTGGGTTAATGTAAGGTTTAGGGTTAGTGTTAGGGTTAGCATTAAGGTTAGGGTTAGGGTTAGTGTAAGGGTTAGGTTTAGGTATACTGTAAAGGTAAGGTTTAGGGTTAGGGTTAGGGTTAGGGTTTGGTTTAGGGTTAGGGTTAGGGTTAGCATTAAGTTTAGGGTTATGGTTAGGGTAAGGGTAAGGGTTAGGTTTAGGGTTAGTGTTATGGTTAGGGTAAGTATTATGGATAGGGTTAGGGTTAGCATTAAGGTTAGGGTTAGGGATAGGGTTAGCATTAAGTTTAGGGTTAGGGTTAGGGTAAGGGTAAGGGTTAGGTTTATGGTTAGGGTTAGGGTTAGTGATTAGGGTTAGGGTTAGCGATTGGGTTAGGACTAGGGTTAGGGTTAGGGTAAGGTTAAGGGTTAGGGTTAGGGTTAGGATTAAGGTTAAAGTTAGGGTTAGGGTTAGGGTTAGGGGTTAGGTTTAGGATTAGGGTAAGGGTTAGGGTTAGTGTTAGGGTTAGGGTAAGGTTTAGGCCTGGGTTACCGTTAGGGTAAGGGTAAGGGTAAGGTTTAGGGTTAGTGTTAGTTTTAGGGTTAGGATTAGGGTAAGTGTAAACGTTAGGGTTAGGGTTAGGGTAAGGGTAAGGGTTACGGTTAATGTTAGTGTTAGGGTAGGGTTAGGGATAGGGTTAGGGTTAGGGGAAGGGTAAGGTTTAGGGTTAGGAGTAGGGTTAGGGTTAGGTTTAGAGTTAGGATTAGGATAAGGTTTAGGGTTAGATTTAGGGAAAGGGTAAGGGTTAGTTTTAGGGTTAGGGTTAGGGTTAGGGTTAGGATAGGGGTAAGTGTTAGGGTTAGGGTTAGAGTTAGGGAAAGGGTAAGGGTTAGGGTTAGGGTTAGGGTAGTGATTACGGTTAGGGTTATGGCTAAGGTAAAGGTTAATGTTAGGGTTAGGGTTAGCATTAAGCTTAGGGTTAGGGATAGGGTAAGGATAAGGATTAGTATTAGGTTTAGGGTTAGGGTTAGGGGTTAGGATTAGGGTTAGGGTTAGGGTTAGGGTAGAGTTAGCGTTAGGGTTAGGTTTAGGGTTAGGGTTAGGGTTAAGGTTAGGGTTAGGGGTAGGGTAAGGGTAAGGGATAGGGTAGGGTTAGGGTTAGAGGTTAAGGTTAGGGTAAGGGTAAGTTTTAACGTTGGGGTTATTGTTAGGGGTTAAGGTTAGGGTTAGGGTAAGGGTAAGGTTTATGGTTAGGGTTAGGGTTAGGGTAAGAGTAAGGGTTAGGGTCAGGTTTAGGGTTCGGGTTAGGTTTAGTGTTAGGGTTAGAGTAAGGGTAAGGGTTAGGGTTAGGGTTAGGATTAGGGTTAGGGTAAGGGTTAGGGTTAGTGGTTAGTGTTAGGGTTAGGGTAAGTGTTAGGGTTAGGGTTAGGTTCAGGGTAAGGGTTAGGGTTAGGGTTAGGCTTATGGTTAGGTTAGGGTTAGGTTTAGGGGTAGGATTAGGGAAAGGGTAAGGGTTAGGTTTAGGGTTAGGGTATGGTTATGGTAAGGGTAAGGGTTAGGGTTAGGGTTAGGATTAGGGTTACAGGTAGGATTAGGGTTAAGGTTAGGGTAAGGGTAAGGGTTAGGGTTAGGATTAGTGTTAGGGTTAGTGTTAAGGTTATGTTCAGGGTTAGGTAAGGGTAAGGTTTAGGGTTAGGGTTACGGGTTAGGATTAGGGTAAGGGTAAGGGTTAGGATTAGGGTTAGGGTTGGGTGTTAGTGTTAGTGTTAGGGTTATGGTTTAGGTAATGGTAAGGGTTAGGTTTAGGGTTAGGGTTAGGGTAAGGGTTAGGGTTAGGGTTAGGGTTAGGGTAAGGTAAGGGTT
>JANJXV010000124.1:777500-790000 GCA_024803745.1 Megascapheus bottae | reverse complement strand
TTAGGGTTAGGGTTAGGGTTAGGGCAAGGATAAGTGTTAGTTTTAGGGTTAGGGTTAGGATTAGGGTTAGGGTAATGGTTAGGGTTAGGGTTAGGGTTAGGTTTAGGGTTGGGGTTAATGTTAGGGTAAGTGTTAGGTTTTGGGTAAAGTTTAGGGTTAGGGTAAGGGTAAGGGTAAGGGTTAGGGTTAGGGTTAGGTTTAGGGTTAGGGTAAGGGTAATATTTAGGGTTAGGTTTAGGGTTAGGGTTAGGTTTAGGGTTAGGGTTAGGGTAAGGGTAAGGGTTAGGGTTAGGGTTAGGGTTAAGGTTAGGGTTAGGGTTAGGGTTAGGATTGTGGTTAGGTTTAGGTTTACAGTTAGGGTTAGGTTTAGGGTTAGGGTTAGGGTAAGGGTAAGGGTTAGGGTTAGGGTTAGGGTTAAGGTTAGGGTTAGGGTTAGGGTTAGGATTGTGGTTAGGTTTAGGTTTACAGTTAGGGTTATGGTAAGGGTAAGGATTAGGGTTAGGGTTAGGTTAGGGTTAAAGTTAGGGTTAGGGTTTGGTTTAGGGAAAGGGTAAGGGTTAGGCTAGAGTTAGGGTTAGGGTTGGGTTAGGATTAGGGTTATAGTTTGGGCTAGGGTAAGGTTAGGGTTAGGGTTAGGGTTAGGGTTAACATTAAGGTTAGGGTTAGGGTTAGGGTAAGGGTAAGGATTAGGGTTAGGATTAGGGTTAGAGGTTAGGGTTATTGTTAGGGTTAGAGTTAGGATTAGGGTTAGGGTTAGGGTAAGGGTAAGGGGTAGGGTTATGATTAGGGTTAGGGTTAGGATTAGGGTTAAGATTAGGTTTAGGGTTAGGGTTAGGGTTAGGGTTAGGGTTAGCATTAGGGTAAGGGTTAGGGTTAGGGTTAGGATTAGGGTACGGGTTAGGGTTAGCAGTTAGGTTTAGGGTTAGTGTTAGAGTTAGGGAAAGGGTTAGGGTTAGGGTAAGAGTAAGGATTAGGGTTAGGGTTAGGTTTAGGGTTACGTTTAGGGATAGGGTTACGGTAAGGGTAAGGGTTAGGGTAAGGTTTAGGGTTAGGGTTAGGATTAGGTTACGGGTTAGGGTTAGGGTTAGGGTTAGGGTTAGGTTTAGGGTTAGGTTTACCGAAAGGGTTAGGGTAAGGTTTAGGGTTAGGGCTAATGTTAGGGTTAGTGTTAGGGTTAGGTTTAGGTTTAGGGTTAGGGTTAAGGTAAGTGTAAGGGTTAGGGTTAGGGTTAAGGTTAGGGTTAGGGTTAGGGTTAGGGTTAGGTAAAGGTAAGGGTAAGGGTTAGGGTTAGCGTTAGGGTAAGGATTAGGGTTAGGGTTAGGGTAAGGGTTAGGGTTAGGGTTAGAGTTAGGATTAGGTTTAGGGTTAGGGTTAGGTTTAGGGTTAGGGTTAGGGTTAGGGTAAGGGTAAGGGTGAGGGTTAGGGTTAGTGTTAGGGTTAAGGTTAGGTTTAGGGTTAGGGTTAGGTAACGTTAAGGGTTAGGGTTAGGGTTAGGGTTAGGGTTAGGGAAAGTGTAAGGGTTAGGGTAAGGGTTAGGGTTAGGTTATGGTTAGGGTAAGGGTTAGGGTTAGGCTTAGGGTTAGGGTAAGGATTAGGGTTAGGGTTAGCATTAGGTTTAGGGTTAGGGTTAGGGGAAGAGTAAGGTTTAGGTTTAGGGTTAGGGTTAGGGTTAGGGTTAGGGTAAGGATTAGGGTAGGGTTAGGGTAACGGTTAGGGTTAGGGTTAGGATTAGTATTAAGTTTACGGTTATGGTTAGGGTAAGTGTAAGGGTTAGGTTTAGGGTTTGGTTAGGGTTAGGGTTAGGGTTAGGGATTAGGGTTAGGGTTAGGGTTAGTTATAGGGTTATGGTAATGGTAAGGGTTAGGTTTGGGGTTAGGGTTAGGGTTAAGGTTAGGGTTAGGGTTAGGGTTAGGGTAAAGGTAAGGGTAAGGGATAGGGGTAGGGGTAGGGGTTAGGGTTAGGGTTAGGGTTAGGGTTAGGGTTAGGTTAAGGTTAACGGTTAGGGTTAGGGTTAGGGGTTAGGGTTAGTGTTAGGGATAGGGTTAGGGTAAGGGTAAGGGTTAAGGTTAGGGTTAGGGTAAGAGTAAGGTTTAGGGTTAGGGTTAGGGTAAGTGTAAGTGTTAGCGTTAGGGTTAGGGTTAGGTTTAGAGTTAGGGTTAGGTTTAGGGTTAGCTTTACGGTAAGGGTAAGGGTTAGGGTAAGGTTTAGGGTGAGGGCTAAGGTTAGGGTTAGGGATAGGGTTAAGGTAAGTGTGAGGGTTAGGGTTAGGGTTAGGGTCAGGATTAGGTTTACAGTTAGGTTAAGGTAAGGGTTAGGCTTAGGGGTAGGTTTAGGGTTAAGTTTAGGTTTAGGGTTAGGGTTAGGGTAGGGGTAAGGGTTAGGGTTAGGTTTAGGGTAGGGGTTAGGGAAAGGGTAAGGGTTAGGGTTAGGGTTAGTGTTAGGGTTAGGTTTAGGTTTAGCTTTAGGGTTAGGGTTAGCATTAAGGTTAGGGTTAGGGTTAGGGTAAGGTTTAGGTTTAGGGTTACGGTTAGGATTAAGGTTAGGTTTAGGGTTAGGATTAGGGTTAGGATTGGGGTTCGGTTTAGGTTTAGGTTTAGGGTTAGGGTAAGGGTAAGGGTAAAGGTTAGGTTTAGGGTTAGTGTTACGGTTAGGTTAGAGATGGGGTTAGGGACAGGGTAAGGGTTAGGTTTAGGGTTAGTTTTAGGGTAAGGATTAGGGTTAGGGTTTGGGTAAGGGTAAGGTATTGGGTTAGGGTTAGTGGTAACATTAAGGTTAGGGTTAGGGTTAGGGTTAGGGTTAGGATTATTTTTACGGTTAGGATAAGGTAAGGATTAGGGTAGGGGTAAGGGTTAGGGTTAGGGTTAGGGTAGGGGTTAGGGAAAGGGTAAGGGTTAGGACTAGGGTTAGGGTTAGGTTAAGGGTTAGGGTTAGGGTTAGGGTTAGCATTAAGGTTAGGGTTAGGTTTAGGGTTAGGGCAAGGTTTAGGGTTAGGGTTAGGGTTAGCATTAAGGTTAGGGTTAGGGTTAGGGTAAGGGTAAGGGTAAGGGTTAGGGATAGGGTTAGGTTAAGTGTAAGGGTTAGGGTTAGGGTTAGTGTTCTGGTGAGGGTTAAGCTTAGGGATAGGGTGAGGGTAAGGGTAAGGGTTAGGTTAAAGGTTAAGGTTAGGGGTTAGGGTTAGGGTTACGGTTAGGGTAAGGGTAAGGGTAAGGTTTAGGGTTACGTTTAGGGTTAGGGGTTAGAGTTAGGGTTAGGGTTAGTGTTAAGGTAAGGGTAGGGGTTATGGTTAGGGTTAGGGTTAGGTGTAGGCTTAGGGTTAGGGTTAGGGATAGGGTAAGGGTAAGGTTTTGGGTTAGGGTTAGTGTTAACATTAAGGTTAGGGTTAGGGTAAGGGTTAGGGTTAGGGTAAGGGTTAGGGTTTGGGTTAGGGTTAGGGTTAGGGTAAGGGTAAGTGTTAGGGTTAGGTTTAGGGTTGGGGTTAAGGTTAGGGTTATGGTTAGGGTAAGTTTAAGGGTTAGGGCTAGGGTTAGGGTAAGGGTAAGTGTTAGTGTTAGGGATAGGGTTAGGGTTAGTGTTAAGGTTAGGGTTAGGGTTAGGTAAGGGTAAGGTTTAGGGTTAGGGTTAGGGTTAGGGTTAGGGGTTAGATTTAGGATTAGGGTAAGGTTAAGGGTAAGGATTAGGTTTAGGGTTAGGGTTAGTGTAAGGGTAAGGGTTAGGGTTAGGGTTAGGGTAAGGATTAGTGTAGGGTTAGGGTTAGGGTTAGGGTTAGGTTTAGGGTTTAGGTAAGGGTAAGGTTTAGGGTTATGGTTAGGGTTAGGGTAAGGTTTAGTGTTAGGGTTAGGGTAAGTGTAAGGTTAGGGTTAAGATTAGGGTTAGGGGTTAAGTTTAGGGTTGGGGTTAGGGTTAGGTTTAGGGTTAGGGTTAGGGTAAGGGTAAGGGTTAGGATTAGGGTTAGGATTAAGGTTAGGTTTAGGGTTAGGATTAGGGTTAGGATTGGGGTTCGGTTTAGGTTTGGGGTTAGGGTTAGGGTAAGGGTAAAAGTTAGGTTTAGGGTTAGGATTACTTTTAGGTTAGGGATGGGGTTAGGGAAAGGGTAAGGATTAGGTTTAGGGTTAGGGATAGGGTAAGGATTAGGGTTAGGGTTAGGGTAAGGGTAAGGTTTAGGGTTAGGGTTAGTGTTAACATTAAGTTTAGGGTTAGGGTTAGGGTAAGGGTTATGGTTAGGGTTAGGGTAAGGTTTAGGGTTAGGGTTAGGGTTAGGGTTAGCATTAAAGTTAGGGTTAGGATTAGGGTAAGGGTAAGGGTTAGGGTTAGGGTTATGGTTATGGTTAGGGTTAGGGTAAGGAAAAGGGTTAGGGTTGGGGTTAGGGTTAGGGGTTAGTGTTAGAGTTAGGGTTAGGGTTAGGGTAAGGGTTAGGGAAAGTGTAAGGGTTAGGGTAAGGCTTAGCGTTAGGGTTAGGGAAAGGGTAAGGTTTAGGGTAAGGTTTAGGGTTAGGGTTAGGATTAGGGTAAGGGTTAGGGTTAGGGTTAGGGTAAGGGATAGTGTTAGAGTTAGGGGTAGGGTTAGGGTTAGCATTAAGTTTAGGGTTAGGGTTACTGTAAGGGTAAGGGTTATTGTTAGGGTTAGTGTTAAGTTTAGGATAAGGATTAGGGTTAGGGTTAGGTTAGCATTAAGGTTAGGGTTAGGGTTAGGGATAGGGTTAGCATTAAGTTTAGGGTTAGGGTTAGGGTAATGGTAAGGGTTAGGTTTAGTTTAGGGTTAGGGTAAGGAATAGGGTTAGGGTTAGGGTAAGGATTAGGGTAGGGTTAGGGTTAGGGTTAGGGTTAGGGTTAGGGTTTAGGTAAGGGTAAGGGTTAGGGTTAGGGTTAGGGTTAGTGTAAGGTTTAGTGTTAGGGTTAGGGTAAGGGTAAGGTTAGGGTTAAGGTTAGGGTTAGGGGTTAAGTTTAGGGTTGGGGTTAGGGTTAGGTTTATGGTTAAGATTAGTGTAAGGGTTAGGGTTAGGTTTAGGGTTAGGATTAGGGTTAGGTTTAGGGTTAGGGTTAGGGTAAGGGTAAGGGTTAGGATTAGGGTTAGGATTAAGGTTAGGTTTAGGGTTAGGATTAGGGTTAGGATTGGGGTTCGGTTTAGGTTGGGGTTAGGGTTAGGGTAAGGGTAAAAGTTTGGTTTAGGGTTAGGATTACGGTTAGGTTACGGATTGGGTTAGGGAAAGGGTAAGGGTTAGGTTTAGGGTTAGGGTTAGGGTAAGGATTAGGGTTAGGTTTAGGGTAAGGGTAAGGTTTAGGGTTAGGGTTAGTGTTAACATTAAGGTTAGGGTTAGGGTTAGGGTAAGGGTTAGGGTTAGTGTTAGGGTAAGGTTTAGGGTTAGGGTAAGGGTTAGGTTTAGCATTAAGGTTAGGGTTAGGATTAGGGTAAGGGTAAGGGGTAGGCTTAGGGTTATGGTTAGGGTTAGGGTTAGGGTAAGGAAAAGGGTTAGGGTTGGGTTTAGGGTTAGGGGTTAGTGTTAGAGTTAGGGTTAGGGTTAGGGTTAGGGAAAGTGTAAGGGTTAGGGTAAGGGTTAGGGTTAGGGAAAGGGTAAGGTTTAGGGGAAGGGTTAGGGTTAGGGTTAGGCTTAGATTAAGGATTAGGGTTAGGGTTAGGGTAAGGGATTGTGTTAGAGTTAGGGGTAGGGTTAGGGTTAGCATTAAGTTTAGGGTTAGGGTTACTGTAAGGGTAAGGGTTATTGTTAGGGTTAGTGTTAGGGTTAGGAAAAGGATTAGGGTTAGGGTTAGGTTAGCATTAAGGTTAGGGTTAGGGTTAGGGATAGGGTTAGCATTAAGTTTAGGGTTAGGGTTAGGGTAAGGGTAAGGGTTAGGTTTAGGGTTAGGGTTAGGGTTAGGTATTAGGGTTAGGGTAAGGGTTAGGTTTAGGTTTAGCGTTAGGGTTAGGGTAAGGGTAAGGATTAATGTTAGGGTTAGGGTTAAGGTTAGGGTTAAGGTTAGGGTAAGGGTAAGGGTAAGGGTTATGGTTAGGTTTAGGGTTAGGGGTTAGGGTTAGGGTTAAGGTTAGGGTGAGCGTAAGAGTTAGGGTTAGTGTTAGGGTTAGTATTAGGGTTAAGGTTAGGGTTAGGGTAAGGGTAAGGATTAATGTTAGGGTTAGGGTTAGTGTTAGGGTGAGGGTTAGGATTAGGGTAATTGTAAGGGTTAGGGTGAGGGTTAGGGTTAGGGTAAGGGTAAGGGTTAGGGTTAATGTTAGGGTTAGTATTAGGGTTAATGTTAGGGTTAGGGTAAGGGTAAGGGTTAAGGTTCGGTTTAGGGTTAGGTTTAGCGTTAGGGTTAGGGTTAGGTTTAGGGTTAGTTTTAAGGAAAGTTTAAGGGTTACAGTTAGGGTTAGGCTTAGGGTTAGGGTTAGGTTTAGGGTAGGGGTACGGGTTAGGGTTAGGGTTCGGGTTAGGGAAAGTGTAATGGTTAGGGTTAGGGTTAGTGTTAGGGTAAGGATTAGGGTTAGGGTTAGGGTTAATCGAAGTGTTAGGGTTAGGGTTAGGGTTAACATTAAGGTTAGGTTAGGTTTAGGGTAAGGGTAAGTGTTAGGTTTATGGTTAGGTTTAGGGTTAGGGTAGGGGTTAGGGAAAGGGTAAAGGTTAGGGTTATGGTTACGGTTAAGGTTAGCTTAAGGATTAGGGTTGGGGTTAGGGTTAGGGTAAGGGTTAGGGTTAGGGTTACGGTTAGCATTAAGGTTAGGTTTAGGGTTAGGGTAAGGATAATGGTTAGGGTTAGGGTTAGGGTAAGTTAAGAGTTAGGTTTAGAGTTAGTGTTAGGTTTGGGTAAGGATAAGAGTTAGGGTTAGGGTTAGGGTTAAGGTTAGGGATAGGGTTAGGGTAAGGGTAAGGGTTAGGTTTAAGGTTAAGCTTAGGGAATAGGGTTAGGGTTAGGGTTAGGGTATGGGTAAGGTTTAGGGTTAGGTTGAGGGTTAGGGTTAGGATTAGGGTTAGGCATAGGGTTAGGGTTAGGGTTAGGGTAAGGGTAATGGTTAGGGTTAAGGTGAGGGTTAGGGTAAGGGTTAGGGTAAGGGTAAGTGTAAGGGTTAGGGTTAAGGTTAGGGTTAGGGTTAGGGTTAGGGTAAGGGTTAGGGTTAGGGTAAGGTTTAGGGTTTGGGTTAGGGTTAGGGTTAAGGTAAGGGTAAGGGTTAGGGTTAGGTTTAGGGTTGGGGTTAAGGTTAGGGTTAGGTTTAGGTAAGGTTAAGGGTTAGGGTTAGGGTTAGGGTAAGGGTAAGGGTTAGGGTTAGGATTAGGATTAGGGTTAGGGTTAAGGTTAGGGTTAGGGTTAGGTAAGGGTGAGGTTTAGGTTAGGGTTAGGGTTCGGGGTTAGATTTAGTGTTAGGGTTAGGGTAAGGGTAAGTGTTAGGGTTAGAGTTAGGGTTAGGGGTTAGTGTTAGGGTTAGAGTTAGGGTTTAGGTAAGGGTAAGGGTTAGGGTTAGGGTTAGGGTTAGGGTTAGTATAAGGGTTAGTGTTAGGGTTAGTGTAAGGGTAAGGTTAGGGTTAGGGTTAGGGGTTTGGGGTAGGGTTAGGGTTCGGGTTAGGTTTAGGGTTAAGGTTAGGGTAAGGGTAAGGGTTAGGTTTAGGGTTAGAGTTAAGGGTAGGTTTAGGGTTAGGGTTAGGGAAAGAGTAAGGATTAGGGTAAGGATTAGGGTTAGGGTTAGGGTTAGGGTAAGGATTAGGGTTAAGTTTAGGGTTAGCATTTCGGTTAGGATTAGGGTTAGGGTAAGGGTAAGGGTTCGGGTTAGGGTTAGGGTTAGGGTAAGGATTAGGGTTAGGGTTAGGGTTAGGGTTAGGGATAGCATTAAGGTGAGCGTTAGGGTTAGGGTAAGGATAAGGGTTATGGTTATAGTTAGGGTTATGGGTTAGGGTTAGAGTTAGGGTTAGGGTTAGGGATAGGGTTAGGGTAAGGGTAAGTTTTAGGGAAAGTGTAAGGTTAGGGTAAGGGTTAGGGTTAGGGTAAGGGTTAGGGTAAGGATTAGGGTTAGGGTTAGGGTAAGGGTTAGGTTTAGGGTTAGCATTCAGTTTAGGGTTAGGGTTAGGGTAAGGGTAAGGGTTAGGGTTAGGGTGAGTGTTAGGGTTGGGGTAAGGATTAGGGTTAGGGTTAGGGTTAGCATTAAAGTTAGGGTTAGGGTTAGGGTAAGGGTTAGGGTTAGGGTAAGGGTTAGGTTTAGGGTTAGCATTCAGTTTAGGAACATGTTTAGGGTAAGGGTAAGGGTTAGGGTTAGGATTAGTGTTAGGGTAACGATTAGGGTTAGGGTTAGGGTTAGCATTAAGGTTAGAGATAGGGTTAGGGTTAACATTAAGTTTATGGTTAGGGTTTGGGTAAGGGTAAGGGTTAGGTTTAGGGTTGGGGTTAGGGTTAGGGATTAGGGTTAGGGTTAGGGTTAGGGTTAGGGTAAGGGTTACGTTTAGGTTTAGGGTAGGTGTAAGGTTTCGGGTTAGGGTTAGGGTAAGGGTAAGGGTTAGGGTTAGGGTTAGGGTTAGGTTTAGGGTTAGGTGTTAGGGTTATTGTTAGGGTTAGGTTTAGGGTTAGGGTTATGGTAATGGTAAGGTTTAGGGTTAAGGTTATGGTTAGGTTTAGGTTTAGGTTTAGGGTAAGAGTAAGGGTTAGGGTAAGGATTAGGGTTAGCTTTAGGGTTTGGGTAAGGTTAGGGTTAGGTTTAGGGTTAGGGTTAGCATTTCGGTTAGGGTTACGGTTAGGGTAAGTGTAAGGGTTCGGTTTAGGGTTAGGGTTAGGGTTAGGGTAAGGATTAGGGATAGGGTTAGGGTTAGGGTTAGCATTAAGGTTAGGATTAGGTTAGGATAAGGGTAAGGGTTAGGGTTAGGGTTATGGTTAGGGTTATGGTTAGGGTAAGGATAAGTTTAGGGTTGGGGTTAGGGTTAGGGTTTAGGGTTAGGGTTAGGGTTAGGGTTAGGGTTAGGGAAAGAGTAAGATTTAGTGTTCGGGTTAGGTTTAGGGTTACGGTTAGGGTAAGGGTAAGGGTTAGGTTTAGGTTTAGAGTTAAGGTTAGGTTTAGGGTTAGGGTTAGGGTAAGAGTAAGGATTAGGGTAAGGATTAGGGTTAGGTTTAGGGTTAGGGTAAGGATTAGGGTTAAGTTTAGGGTTAGCATTTCGGTTAGGATTAGGGTTAGGGTAAGGGTAAGGGTAAGGGTTGTGGTTAGGGTTAGGGTTAGGGTAATGATTAGGGTTAGGGTTAGGGTTAGGGTTAGGGATAGCATTAAGGTGAGCGTTAGGGTTAGGGTAAGGGTAAGGGTTATGGTTATAGTTAGGGTTATGGGTTAGGGTTAGAGTTAGGGTTACGGTTAGGGATAGGGTTAGGGTAAGGGTAAGGTTTAGGGAAAGTGTAAGGTTAGGGTAAGGGTTAGGGTTAGGGTAAAGGTTAGGGTAAGGGTTAGGGTTAGGTTTAGGGTTAGGGTAAGGGTTAGGTTTAGGGTTAGCATTCAGTTTAGGGTTAGGGTTAGGGTAAGGATAAGGGTTAGGGTTAGGGTTAGTGTTAGGGTTGGCGTAGGATTAGGGTTAGGGTTAGGGTTAGCATTAAAGTTAGGGTTAGGGTTAGGGTTAGGGTAAGGGTTAGGGTTAGGGTAAGGGTTAGGTTTAGGGTTAGCATTCAGTTTAGGGACATGTTTAGCGTAAGGGTAAGGGTTAGGGTTAGGATTAGTGTTAGGGTAACGATTAGGGTTAGGGTTAGGGTTAGGGTTAGCATTAAGGTTAGAGATAGGGTTAGGTTTAACATTAAGTTTATGGTTAGGGTTAGGGTAAGGGTAAGGGTTAGCTTTAGGGTTGGGGTTAGGGTTAGGGATTAGGGTTAGGGTTAGGGTAAGGGTTACGTTTAGGGTTAGGGTTAGGGGTTTAGGGTTAGGGTTAGTGTTAGGGTTAGTTTAAGGGTTAGGGTTAGTGTTAGGATAAGTGTAAGGTTTCGGGTTAGGGTTAGGGTAAGGGTAAGGGTTAGGGTTAGGGTTAGGGTAAGGGTTAGGTTTAGGGTTAGGATTAGGGTAAGTGTAAGGGTTAGGGTTAGGGTTAGGGTAAGTGTTAGGGTTACGATTAGGGTTAGGTTTAGGGTTAGGTGTTAGGGTTATTGTTAGGGTTAGGTTTAGGGTTAGGGTTATGGTAATGGTAAGGTTTAGGGTTAAGGTTAGGGTTAGGTTTAGGGTTAGGGTTAGGGTAATAGTAAGGGTTAGGGTAAGGATTAGGGTTAGCTTTAGGGTTTGGGTAAGGTTAGGGTTAGTTGTAGGGTTAGGGTTAGCATTTCGGTTAGGGTTACGGTTAGGGTAAGTGTAAGGGTTCGGTTTAGGGTTAGGGTTAGGGTTAGGGTAAGGGTAAGGGTTAGGGTTAGGGTTAGGGTTAGCATTAAGGTTAGGGTTAGGGTTAGGGTAAGGGTAAGGGTTAGGGTTAGGGTTATGGTTAGGGTTATGGTTAGGTTAAGGATAAGGGTTAGGGTTGGGGTTAGGGTAGGGGTTTAGGGTTAGGGTTAGGGATAGGGTTAGGGAAAGAGTACGGTTTAGGGTTAGGGTTAGGGTGAGGGTGAGGGGTAGGGTAAGGGTTAGGGATAGGGTCAGGGTTACGGTAAGGGTTAGGGTAAGGGTTAAGGTTAGCATTCAGTTTAGGGTTAGGGTTAAGGAAAGAGTAAGTGTTAGGGTTAGGGTTAGTGTTAGAGTTAGGGTAAGAATTAGGGTTAGGGTTAGGGTTAGCATTAAGGTTAGGGTTAGGGTTAGGGTAAGGGATAGGTTTAGGGTTAGGGTTAGGGTTAGTAGTAAGTTTAGGGATATGGTTAGGGTAAGGGTAAGTGTTATTGTTAGGGTTAGTGTTAGGGTTAGGGTATGGGTAAGGTTTATGGTTAGGGTTAGGGTTAGGGTTAGGGGTTAAGGTTAGGGTAAGGGTAAGTTTTAGGGGTGGGGTTATTGTTAGGGGTTAAGGTTAGGGTTAGGGTAAGGGTTAGCGTTAGGGTTAGGGTAAGGATAAGGTTTATGGTTAGGGTTAGGGTTAGGGTAAGAGTAAAGGTTAGGGTTAGGGTTAGGGTTAAGGTTAGGGTTAGGGTTAGGGTTAGGATTGTTGTTACTTTAGGTTTACGGTTAGGGTTATGGTAAGATTAAGGATTAGGGTTAGGGTTAGGTTAGGGTTAAGGTTAGGGTTAGGGTTTGGGTTAGGGAAAGGGTAAGGGTTAGGGTTAGTGTTAGGGTTAGGGTTGGGTTAGGATTAGGGTTAGAGTTTGGGTTAGGGTAAGCGTTAGGGTTAGGGTTAGGGTTAGTGTTAGGGTTAGGGTTAGGGTTACAGTTAGGGTAAGGGTTAGGGTTAGGGTTAGGGTTAGTGTTAGGGTTAGGGTTAGGGTTAAGGTTAGGGTTAGGGTTGGAGTAAGGGAAAGGGTTAGGGTTAGGGTTAGGGTTAGTGTTAGGGTTAGGGTTAAGGTTAGGGTTAGGGTTAGGGTAAGGGTAAGGGTTAGGGGTAGGGTTAGAGTTAGGGGTTAGGTTTAGGTTGGGGGTTAGCATTAGGGTTAGTGTAAGGGTTAGGATAAGGGTTAGGGTTAGGAAAAGTGTTAGGGTTAGGGTAAAGATTAGGATTAGGGTTAGGGTTAGGGTAAGGGTAAGGGTTAGGGTTAGGGTTAGGATTAATGTTACATTTAGGGTTAGGGTTAGATTTAGGTTAAGGGTAAGTGTTAGGGTTAGGGTTAGGGTTAGGGTTGGGATAAGGGTAAGGGTTAGGGTTAGGGTTAGAGTTAGGTTAAGGGTAAGTGTTAGGGTTAGGGTTAGGGTTAGGGTTAGTATAAGGGTAAGGGTTAGGGTTAGGGTTAGGGTTAGGGGTTAGGGTTAGGGTTAGGGTTAGGATTAGGATTAGGATTAGGTTTAGGGTTAGGGTTAGGGTAAGGGTAAGGGTTAGGGTTAGGGTTAAGGTTACGGTTAGGTTTATGGTTAGGGTTAGGGTAAGGGTAAGGGTAAGGGTTAGGTTTAGGTTTAGGGTTAGTGGTAGGGTTAGGTTTGGGTTTAGGGTTAGGTTTAGGCTAAGGGTTAGGGTTAGGGTTAGGGTTAGGGCAAGGATAAGTGTTAATTTTAGGGTTAGGGTTAGGATTAGGGTTAGGGTAAAGGTTAGGGTTAGGGTTAGGTTTAGAGTTGGGGTTAAGGTTAGGGTTTGGGTTAGGGATTGGGTTATGCTTAGGGTTAGGGTAAGGGTTAGGGTGAGGGTTAGGATTATGGCAAGGGTAAGTGTTAGGGTTAGGGTTAGGATTAGGGTAAGGGTAAGGGTTAGGGTTAAGGATAGGGTTAGGGTTAAGTTTAGGATTGGGGTTAATGTTAGGGTTAGGGTTAGGTTTTGGGTTAAGTTTAGGGTTACGGTAAGGGTAAGGGTAAGGGTTAGAGTTAGGGTAAGGTTTAGGGTTAGGGTAAGGGTAATATTTAGGGTTAGGGTTAGGGTTAGGTTTAGGGTTAGGGTAAGGTTAAGGGTTAGGGTTAGGGTTAGGGTTAAGGTTAGGGTTAGGGTTAGGGTTAGGATTGTTGTTAC
>JANJXV010000124.1:765000-775000 GCA_024803745.1 Megascapheus bottae | reverse complement strand
AAGAGTAAGGGTTAGGGATAGGGTTAGGGTTAGGGTTAAGGTTAGCGTTAGGGTTAGGATTAGGGTTAGGATTAGGGTTCGGTTTAGGTTTAGGTTTAGGGTTAGGGTAAGTTTAAGGGTTAGGTTTAGTGTTAGGGTTACGGTTAGGTTAGGGTTAGGGTTAGGGTTAGGGAAAGGGAAAGGGTTAGGTTTAGGGTTAGGTTTAGGGTTAGGGTAAGGATTAGGGTTGTGGTTAGGGTAAGGGTAAGGGTTAGGGTTAGGTTTAGGGTTAGTGTTAGCTGTTAGGGTTATTGTTAGGGTTAGGTTTAGGGTTAGGATTAGGGTAAGGGTAAGTGTTAGGTTTCGGGTTAGGGTTAGGTTTAGGGTTAGGGTTAGGGTAAGAGTAAGGGTTAGGGTAACATTTATGGTTAGGGTTAGCGTTAGGGTAAGGGTTAGGGATAGCATTTCGGTTAGGGTTAAGGTTAGGGTAAGGGTAAGGGTTCGGGTTAGGGTTAGGGTTAGGGTTAGTGTTAGGGTAAGGATTAGGGTTAGGGTTAGTGTTAGGGATAGGGATAGCATTAAGTTTAGGTTTAGGGTTAGGGTAAGGGTAAGGGTTAGGGTTAGGGTTAGGGTTATGTTTAGGGTAAGGAGTAGGGTTAGGGTTAGGGTTAGCATTAAGGTTAGGGTTAGGGTTAGGGTAAGGGTTAGGGTTAGGGTTAGGGTTAGAGTTAGGGTTAGGGAAAGGGTAAGGGTTACGGTAAGGGTTAGGGTTAGGTAAGGGTTAGGGTAAGGGTTATGGTTAGGGTTAGCCTTCAGTTTAGGATTTGGGTTAGGGTAAGGGTAACGGTTAGGGTTAGGGTTAGTGTTATGGTTAGGGTAAGGAGTAGGGTTAGGGTTAGGGTTAGCATTAAGGTTAGGGTTAGGGTTAGGGGAAGGGTTAGGGTTAGGGTTAGGGTTTGCATTAAGTTTAGGGATATGTTTAGGGTAAGGGTAAGGGTTAGGGTTAGGATTAGTGTTAGGGTAAGGATTAGGGTTAGGATTAGGGTTAGCATTAAGTTTAGGGTTAGGGTTAGGGTAAGGTTAAGGGTTAGGTTTTGCGTTGGGGTTAGGGTTAGGGATTAGGGTTAGGGTTAGGGGTAGGGTTAGGGGTAAGGGTTAGGTTTAGGGTTAGGGTTATGGGTTATGGTTAGGGTTAGGGTTAGGGTTAAAGTAAGGTTAGGGTTAATGTTAGGGTAAGGGTAAGATTTAGGGTTAGAGTTAGCGTAAGTGTAAGGATTAGGGTTAGGGTTAGGGTTAGGTTTAGGTTTAGGGTTAGGGTAAGTGTAAGGGTTAGGGTTAGGGTTAGGGTTAGGGTAAGAGTTAGTGTTAGGGTTAGGGTTAGGTTTAGGGTTAGGGTTAGGTTTTAGGGTTATTGTTAGCGTTAGGTTTAGGGTTAGGGTTATGGTAATGGTAAGGGTTAGGGGTAGGGTTAGGGTTAGGGTTAGGTATAGGGTTAGGGTTAGGGTAAGAGTAAGGGTTAGGGTAAGGATTAGGGTTAGGGTTAGGGTTAGGGTAAGGTTTAGGTTTAGGGTTAGGGTTAGCATTTCGGTTAGGGTTACTGTTAGGGTAAGTGTAAGGGGTCGGTTTAGGGTTAGGGTTAGGGTTAGGGTAAGGATTAGGGCAGGGTTAGAGAAAGGGTTAGGGTTAGCTTTAATGTTAGGGTTAGGGTTAGGGTAAGGGTAAGGGTTAGGGTTAGGGTTAGGTTAGGGTTATTTTAGGGTAAGGATAAGGGTTAGGGTTGGGGTTAGGGTTAGGGGTTAGGGTTAGAGTTAGGGTTAGGGTTAGTGTTAGGGTTAGGTAAAGGGTAAGGGTTAGGGTAAGGGTTAGCGTTAGGGTAAGGGTTAGGGTAAGGATTAGGGATAGGGTTAGGGTTAGCGTAAGGGTTAGGGTTAGGGTTAAGGTTAGCATTCAGTTTAGGGTTAGGGTTAGGGTAAGGGTAAGGGTTAGGGTTAGGGTTAGAGTTAGGGTTAGGGTAAGGATTAGGGTTAGGGTTAGGGTTAGCATTAAGTTTAGGGTTAGGGTTAGGGTAAGGGTTAGGGTTAGGGTTAGTGTTAGCAGTAAGTTTAGGGATATGGTTAGGGTAAGGGTAAGGGTTATTGTTAGGGTTAGTGTTAGGGTTAGGGTAAGGATTACGGTTAGGGTTAGGTTAGCATTAATGTTAGGGTTAGGGTTAGCATTAAGTTTAGCGTTAGGATTAGGGTAAGGGTAAGGGTTAGGTTTAGGGTTAGGGTTAGGGTTAGGTATTATGGTTAGGGTTAGGGTTAGGGTTAAGTTTAGGGTTAGTGTTAGGGTAAGGGTAAGGGTAAGGTTTACGGTTAGGTTTAGGGTTAGGGTTATGGTAAGGGTAAGAGTTAGGGTTAGGGTTAGTGTTAGGGTTAGGGTTAGGATTAGGGTAAGGGAAAGGGTTAGGATTCATGTTAGGCTTAGGATTAGGGTTAAGGTTAGGATTAGGGTAAGGGTAAGGGATAAGGATAGGTTTAGGGTTTGGTTTAGAGTTAGGGTTAGGGTTAGGTTTAGGGTTAGGTTTAAGGAAAGTTTAAGGGTTATGGTTAGGGTTAGGGTTAGGGTTAGGTTTAGGGTTAGGGTAAGGGTTAGGGTTAGGGTTAGGGTTACGGTTAAGTTTAGGGTTAGGGTTAGGGTTAGGGTTAGGGTAGGGGTAATGGTTAGGGTTATGGTTAGGGAAATTGTAATGGTTAGGGTTAGGGTTAGTGTTCGTGTAAGGATTAGGGTTAGGGTTAGGGTTAATGGAAGTGTTAGGTTTACGGTTAGGGTTAATATTAAGGTTAGGTTAGGGTTAGGGTAAGGGTAAGTGTTAGGTTTAGGGTTTGGGTTAGGGTTAGGGTTAGGTTTGGGGTTAGGGAAAGGGTAAAGGTTAGGGTTATGGTTAGGGTTAAGGTTAGCTTAAGGATTAGGGTTAGGGTTAGGGTTAGGGTTAGGGTTAGCATTAAGGTTAGGGTTAGGGTTAGGGTAAGGATAATGGTTAGGGTTAGGGTTAGGGTAAGTTAAGAGATAGGTTTAGAGTTAGTGTTAGGGTTTGGGTAAGGGTAAGAGTTAGGGTTAGGGTTAGTGTTAGGGTTATGGTTAAGGTTAGGGATAGGGTTAGGGTAAGGGTAATGGTTAGGTTTAAGGTCAAGGTTAGGGGTTAGGGTTAGGGTTAGGGTATGGGTATGGGTAAGGTTTAGGGTTAGGTTGAGGGTTAGGGGTTAGGGTTAGTGTTAGGGTTAGGGTTAAGGTAAGGGTAAGGGTTAGCATTAGGGTTAGGGTTAGGTTTAGAGTAAAGGTAAATTTTAGGTTTAGGGTCAGGTTTAGGGTTAGATTTAGGGTTAGGGTTAGGGTAAGGGTACGAGTGACGGTTAGGGTTAGGGTTAGGTTTAGGCTTAGGGTTAGGGTTAGGGTTAGGGTAAGGGTAAGGGTTAGGGTTAAGGTTAGGGTTAGGGTTAGGGTTAGGTTTAGGGTTAAGGTTATGGTAAGGGTAAGGGTTAGGATTTGGGTTAGGGCTACGTTGAGGGTAAGGGTAAGGATTAGGGTTAAGTTTAGGGTTGAGGTTAAGGTTAGGGTTAGGGTTAGGGTTAGGGGTTAGATTTAGGGTTAGGGTTAGGGTTAGGGTAAGGATAAGGGTTAGGGTTAGGGTTAGGGTTAGGGGTTAGTGTTAGGGTTAGGGTTAGGGTTTTGGTAAGGGTAAGGGTTAGGGTTAGTGTAAGGGTTAGTGTTAGGTTAGTGTAAGAGTAAGGTTAGGGTTAGGGTTAGGGTTAGGGTTGGGGTAGGGTTAGGGTTAAGGTTAGGTTTAGGGTTAAGGTTAGGGTAACTGTAAGGGTTAGGTTTAGGGTTAGGTTTAGGGTTAGGGTTAGATTTAGGGTTAGGTTTAGGGTAAGAGTAAGCGTTAGGGTTATGGTTAGGATTACGGTTAGGATTAGGGTTCGGTTTATGTTTAGGTTTAGGGTTAGGGTAAGGTTAAGGGCTAGGTTTAATGTTAGGGTTACAGTTAGGTTAGGGTTAGGCTTAGGGAAAGCGTAAGGGTTAGGTTTAGGGTTCAGTTTAGTGTTAGCGTAAGGATTAGGGTTATGGTTAGGGTAAGGGTAAGGGTTAGGTTAGGGGTTAGTGTTAGCCTTAACGTTAGGTTTAGGGTTAAGGTAAGGGTAAGGGTTAGGGTTAGGTTAGGGTTAGGGTTAAGTGTTAGGGTTATTGTTAGGGTTAGGTTTAGGGTTAGGTTTAGGTTAAGGGTAAGTGTTAGGGTTAGGGTTAGGTTTAGGGTAAGTGTTAGGGTTAGGGTTAGGCTTAGGTTTAGGGTTAGGGTTAGGGTAAGAGTAAGGGTTAGGTTAAGGTTTAGGGTTAGGTTTAGGGTTAGGGTAAGGATTAGGGTTAGGATTAGGGTTAGCATTTGGGTTAGGGTTAGGGTTAGGTTAATGGTAAGGGTTCGGGTTAGGGTTAGGTTTAGGGTTAGGGTAAGGATTAGGGTTAGGGTTAGCGTTAGGGTTAGGGATAGTATTAAGGTTAGGGTTAGGGTTAGGATAAGGGTAAGGGTTAGGGTTAGGGTTAGGGTTAGGGAAAGGGTAAGGATAAGGGGTAGGGTTGGGGTTAGGGTTAGGGTTTAGTGTTAGAGTTAGGGTTAGGGTTAGGGTTAGGGTTAGGGAAAGGGTAAGGTTTAGGGTAAGGGTTAGGGTTAGGGTAAGAGTTAGGGTAAGGATTAGGGTTAGGGTTAGGGTTAGGTTAAAGGTTAGGGTTAGCATTCAGTTTAGGGTTAGGGTTAGGGTAAGGGTAAGGGTTAGGGTTAGGGTTAGTGTTAGGGTTAGGGTAAGGAGTAGGGTTAGGGCTAGGGTTAGCATTAAGTTTAGGGTTAGGGTTAGGGTAAGGGTTAGGGTTAGGGTTAGGGTTAAGGTTAGGGTTAGGGTTAGGTTTAGGGTTAGGGTTAGGTGTTAGGGTTATTGTTAGGGTTAGGTTTAGGGCTAGGGTTATGGTAATCGTAAGGGTTAGGGTTAGGGTTAGGTTTAGGGTTAGGTTTAGGGTTAGGGTTAGGGTAAGAGTAAGGGTTAGGGTAAAGATTAGGGTTAGGGTTAGGGTTAGGGTAAGGTTTAGGTTTGGGTTAGGGTTAGGGTTAGCATTTCGGTTAGGGTTACGGTTAGGGTAAGTGTAAGGGTTCGGTTTAGGGTTAGGGTTAGTGTTAGGGTAAGGATTACGGTTAGTGTTAGGGTTAGGGTTAGGGTTAGCATTACGGTTAGGGTTAGGGTAAGGATAAGGATTAGGGTTAAGGTTAGGGTTAGGGTTATGGTTAGCGTAAGGATAAGGGTTAGGGTTGGGGTGAGGGTTAGCGGTTAGGGTTAGAGTTAGGGTTAGGGTTAGGGTAGGGTTAGGGAAAGGGTAAGGGTTAGGGTAAGGGTTAGGGTTAGGGTAAGGGTTAGGATAAGGATTAGAAAGAGGGTTACGGTTAGGGTAAGGGTTAGGGTTAGGGTTAGCATTCAGTTTAGGGTTAGGTTTAGGGTAAGGGTAAGGGTTAGGGTTAGGGTTAGTGTTAGGGTTAAGGTAAGGATTAGGGTTAGGGTTATGGTTAGCATTAAGTTTATGGTTAGGGTTAGGGTAAGGGTTAGGGTAAGGGTTAGGGTTAGCAGTAAGTTTAGGGATATGGTTAGGGTAAGGGTAAGGGTTAGTGTTAGGGTTAGTGTTAGGGTTAGGTTAAGGATTAGGGTTAGGGTTAGCATTAAGGTTAGGTTTAGGGTTAGGGTTAACATTAAGTTTAGGGTTAGGGTTAGGGTAAGGGTAAGGGTTTGGTTTAGGGTTGGGGTTAGGGTTAGGGATTAGGGTTAGGGTTAGGGTTAGGGTTAGGTTTAGGGTTAGGGTTAATGTAAGGTTAAGTGTTAGGGTTAGGGTTAGGTTTAGGGTTAAGGTTAGGGTTAGGGTTAGGGTAAGGGTAAGGGTAAGGTTAGTTGTAGGGTTAGGGTTAGGGGTTAGGGTTTAGGGTTAGGGTAAGGGTTAGGGTTAGTGTTAGGGTAAGGGTAAGGTTTAGGATTAGGCTTAGAGTAAGGGTAAGGGTTAGGGTTATGGTAAGGGTTAGGGTTAGTGTTAGGGTTAGGGTTAGGTGTTAGGGTTATTCTTAGGATTAGGTTTAAGGTTAGGGTTAGGGTAAGGATTACGGTTAGGGTTATGGTTACGGTTTTTGGTAGGGTTAGGGTTAGTGTTAGGCTTAGGGTTGGGGTTAAGGTTAGGGTTGGGGTTAGGGCCGGGTTAGGGTTAGGGGTAGGGTTCGGGTTAGGGTTACTGTTAGTGGTAGGGTTAGGGTTAGGGTTAGGGTTAGGTGTAGGGTTAGGGGTAGGGTTAGGGGTACGGATAGGGTTACGTTTAGGGTTAGGTGTAGGGTTAGGGTTAGGGGACGTGTAGGAGTAGGGTTAGGGTTAGGGTAGGGTTAGTTTTAGGGTTAGGGTTTTAGGGTTAGGGTTAGGGTTTGTGTTAGGGTTAGGGGTAATGTTATGGTTTGGGTTAGGGTTAGCGGTACTGGTATGGTAGGTGAAGGGTCAGGGGTAGGGTTAGGGTTAGGGTTAGGGTTAGGGCTATTGTTAGGGGTAGGAGTAGGGGTAGGATTAGGGTTAGGGTTAGGGTTAGGTGTAGAATTAGGGTTATGTGTAGGGTTAGGGTTAGGTGTAGGTTTAGGCATAGGGTTATGGTTACAGTTAGGGGTAGAGTTAGGGTTAGGGGTATGGGTAGGGTTAGTGTTAGGGTAAGGGTTAGGGTTAGGGTTAGGTGTAGGGGGAGGGGTATGGGTAGGGTTAGGGTTAGGGTTAGGATTAGGGTAAGGGTGAGGGTGAGGGTTAGGGTTAGGCTAGGGCTAGGGTTAGGGTTAGGGTTAGGGTTAAGGATAGGGGTAGGGTTAGGGTTAGGGTTATGGTTCGGGCTAGGTCTAGGGTTAGTGTTTGGTTTAGTATTAGGTTTAGGGTTAGTTTAAGGGTAGGGTTAGGGTTAGGGTTAGGGTTACGGGTAGGGTTAGGGTTAATGTTCGGGTTAGGGTTAGGGGTAGGGTTAGGGTTAGGGGTAGGGTTAGGGTTAGGGGTAGGGGTAGGGGTAGGGTTAGAGTTAGGGTTAGGGTTAGGGGTAGGGGTAGGGGTAGGATTAGGGTTAGGGTTAGGGTTAAGGGTAGGGTTAGGGTTAGGGGTAGGGTTAGTTTTAGGGTTAGGGTTAGAGGTAGGGGTAGGGTTAGGGTTAGGGTTATGGGTAGCGTTAGAGTTAGGGTTAGGGGTAGGGTTAGGGGTAGGGTTAGGGTTAGGGTTAGGGGGAGGGTTAGGGTTAGGGTTATGTGTAGGGTTAGAGTTAGGGTTAGGTTTAGGGTTAGGGTTAGAGGTAGGGTTAGGATTAGGTTTAGGGTTAGGGTTATGTTTAGGGGTAGGTTATGGTTCAGGGTAGGGTTAGGGTTAGGGTTAGTGGTAGAAGTAGGTTTTGGGTTAGGTTTTGGATTAGAGTTAGGGTTAGGGGGAGGGATTGGGTAGGGGTAGGGTTAGGGTTAGGGTTAGGGGTAGGGTTAGGGTTAGGGGGAGGGTTAGGGGTAGGGGTTGGGGTAGGGTTAAGTTTAGGGTTAGGGTTAGGGGTAGAGTTAGGGTTAGGGGTAGGGTTATGGTTAGAGTTAGGGTTAGGTTTAGGGTTAGGGTTAGGGTTAGGGCCGGGTTAGGGGTAGGGGTAGGGTTAGGGTTACTTTTAGGGGTTGGGTTAGGGTTAGGGGTAGGGGTAGGGTTAGGGGTATGGTTATAGCTAGGGTTAGGTTTAGGGATAGGGTTACAGTTAGGGTTAGGGTACGGTTAGTGTTAAGGGAGTGGTAGGGGTAGGGTTAGGTTTAGGGTTATGGTTAGGGTTAGGGTTAGGGTTTTAGGGTTAGGGTTAGGGTTTGGCTTAGGGTTAGGGGTAATGGTATGGTTAGGGTTAGGTTTAGCGGTACTGGTAGGGTAGCGGAAGGGAAAGGGGTAGTGTTAGGGATAGTGTTAGGGTTAGGGCTATTGTAGGGGTAGGGGTAGGGGTAGGGTTAGGGTTAGGGTTAGGGTTAGGTGTACAATTAGGGTTAGGTGTAGGGTTAGGGTTAGGTATAGGTTTAGGGGTAGGGTTAGGGTTAAGGTTAAGGGTAGGTTTAGGGTTAGGTTTAGGGATATGGGTAGGGCTAGTGTTAGGGTAAGGGTTAGGCTTAGGGTTAGGCGTAGGGTGAGGGGTATGGGTAGGGTTAGGGTTATGGCTAGGATTAGGGTTAGGGTTAGGGTGAGGTTTAGGGTTAGGCTAGGGCTAGGGTTAGGGTAGGGTTTGGGTTAGGGGTAGGGTTACGGTTAGGGATAGGGGTAGGGTTATGGGTAGGGTTAGGGTTACGGGTAGGGTTAGGGTTAGGGGTAGGGGTAGGGGTAGGGTAGGGTTAGAGGTAGTGGTAGGGGTAGGTCTAGGGGTAGGGGTAGAGATAGGGTTAGGGTTAGGTAGGGTTATCGTTAGGGGTAGGGTTAGGGTTACGGTTACGGTTAGGGGTAGGGGTAGGGTTAGGGTTGGGGTTAGGGGGAGGGTTAGGGGTAGGGATAAGGATAGGGGTAGAGTAACGGTTACGGTTAGGGTTAGTGTTGGGGTAGATTTAGGGCTAGGGCTAGGGCTAGGGGTAGGGGTAGGGGTAGGGTTAGGGGTATTGGTAGGGTAAGGGTTGGGGTTAGGGTTAGGTTTAAGGTTAGTTTTAGGGTGAGAGTTCATACTAGGGCTAGGGCTAGGGTTAGGGTTAGGGTTAGGGGTAGTGTTAGGGTTAGGATTAGGAATAGGGTTAGGGTTAGGGTTAGGGGAAGGTTCAGGGTTAGGGTTCGGGTAAGGGTTAGTTGTAGGGTTAGGGGTAGGGTTAGGGGTAGGGTTAAGTCTAGGGTTAGGGTTAGGGTCAGGAGTAGGGGTAGGGTATGGGTTAGGGTTAGGTTAGGGTTAGTGTTAGGTTTAGAGGAAGGGTTAGGGTTAGGGTTAGGCGTAGGGGTAGTGGCAGGGGTAGGGTTAGGGTTAGGGTTAGGCTTAGGGTTTGGGTTAGGATTAGGGGTAGGATTAGGGTTAGGGTTAGGGTTAGGGTTAGGGCTAGGGTTAGGTTAGGGTTACGGTTAGGTTTAGGGTTAGGGGTAGGGGTAGGGGTAGGGGCACGGTTAGGGTTAGCTGTAGGATTACGGTTAGGGGTAGGGTTAGGTTTAGGGGTAGGGTTAGAGTTAGGGTTAGGGTTAGGGTTAGGGGTGGGGTTAGGGTTACGGGTAGGGGTAGGGTTAGGGGTAGGATTAGGGTTAGGGTTACGGTTCAGTGTAGGGTTAGGGTTAGGGTTAGCCTTACGTGTAGGGTTAGTGTTAGGGTTAGGGTTAGGGGTAGAAGTAGTGTTTGGGTTCGGTTTTGGGTTAGGGTTAGGGTTAGGGGGAGGGATTGGGTAGGGGTAGGGGTAGGGTTAGGGTTAGGGTTAGGGTTAGGGGTAGGGGTAGGGGTTGGGGTAGGGTTAGGGTTAGGGTTAGGGGTAGAGTTAGGGTTAGGGGTAGGGTTAGCCTTAGGATTAGGGTTAAGGTTAGGGTTAGGGTTTCAGTTTGTGGTAGGGTTAGGATTAGGGTTACGGTTACGGGTAGGTTTAGGGTTAGGGTGAGGGTTAGGATTACTGTTAGGTTTAGGGTTAGCGTTAGGGGTAGGGTAAGGTTAGGGTTAGGGTTACAGTTAGGAATAGGGTTAAGGTTAGGGTTACGGTTATTGTTAGGGTTAGGGTTAGGGTTAAGGTTAGGTTTAGCGGTAGGGTTAGGGTTAGGGGTAGGGTTAGGGTTAGGGTTATGGTTAGGGTTATTGTTAGGGATAATGGTATGGTTAGGGTTAGGGTTAGCAGTACTGGTAGGGTAGGGGAAGGGGCAGGGGTAGGGTTAGGGTTAGTGTTAGGGTTAGGGCTATTGTTAGGGGTAGGGGTAGGGGTAGGGTTAGGGTTAGGGTTAGGGTTAGGTGTAGAGTTAGGGTTAGGTTTAGGGTTAGGGTTAGGGTTAGGTGTAGG
>JANJXV010000124.1:752500-760000 GCA_024803745.1 Megascapheus bottae | reverse complement strand
AGGGTTAGTGTTAGGTTTAGGGTGAGGGTTAGGGATACGGTTAGGCGTAGGGGTAGGTTTAGGGGGAGGGGGCGGTTAGACTTAGGGTTAGGATTAGGGTTAGGGTTAGGGTTAGACTAGCGCTAGGGTTAGGGTTAGGGTTAGGGTTATGGGTAGGGTTAGGGTTAGGGGTAGGGGTAGGATTAGGATTAGGGGTAGGGTAAGGGTCAGTGGTAGGGTAGGGGTTGGGATAGGAGTAGGGATAGGGTTACAGTTAGGGTTATGGGTAGGGTTTGGGGTAGGGGAAGGGTAGGAGCAGGGTTAGGAGTAGGGTTTGGGTTAGGGTTAGGTTTCGGGTTAGAGTTTTAGGGTGAGGGCTAGGATTAGGGGTAGGGTTAGGGGTAGGGTTAGGGGTAGGGATAGGGGTAGGGATAGGGTTACAGTTAGGGTTATGGGTAGGGTTTGGGAGAGGGGAAGGGTAGGAGTAGGGTTAGGAGTAGGGTTTGGGTTAGGGTTAGGTTGAGGGTTAGAGTTTTAGGGTGAGGGCTAGGGTTAGGGGTAGGGGTATGACAAGGGGCAGGGGTAGGGTTAGTGTTAGGGTTAGGGGTAGGGGTAGGGGTAGGGTTAGGTTAGGGTTAGGGTTAGGGGTAGGAGTAGGGTTAGGTTTAGGTGTAGGGTTAGGTTTAGGGCTAGGGTTAGGGGTAGGGTTAGGGTTACAGTTAAGGGTAGGGTTAGGGTTAGGGGTAGGGGTAGAGGTAGGGGTAGGGTTAGTGTTAGGTTTAGGGTGAGGGTTAGGGATAGGGTTAGGCGTAGGGGTAGGTGTAGGGGGAGGGGGCGGTTAGGTTTAGGGTTAGGATTAGGGTTAGGGTTAGGGTTAGGCTAGGGCTAGGGTTAGGGTGAGGGTTAGGATTAGGGGTAATGTTAGTGTTAGGGTTAGGGGTAGGATTAGGATTAGTGGTAGGTTTAGGGTTACGGTTAGGGTTAGGGGTGGGGGCAGGGTTAGAGGTAGGGTTACGAGTAGGCTTAGGGGTAGGGGTAGGGTTAGGGATAGGGTTAGTGTTAGGGTAGGATTATCGTTGGGGGTAGGGTTAGGGTTAGGGTTAGGGTTACAGTTAGGGTTAAGGGTCGGTTTAGGATTAGGGTTTGGTGTAGGGTTAGGGTTAGCTTTAGGGTTAGGGAAAGGGTTAGGGTTAGGGGTAGGGGTAGGGTTATGTGTAGGGTTAGGGTTAGGGGTAGGGTTAGGGTTAGGGTTAGTGTTAGGGGTAGGGGTAGGGGTAGGGTTAGCAGTAGGGGTAGGGGTAGGGTTAGGTTTAGAGTTAGGGGTAGGGGTAGGGTTAGGGTTAGAGTCAGGGGTAGGGGTAGGGTTAGGGTTAGGGTTAGGATTAGGTGTAGGGTTAGAGTTAGGGTTAGGGTTAGGGGTAGGGGTAGGGGTAGGTTTAGGGTTAGGGTTAGGGTTAGGGTTAGGGGTAGGGGTAGGGGTAGGGGTAGGGTCAGGGTTACGGTTCAGGGTAGGGTTAGTGTTAGAGTTAGCGTTAGGTGTAGGGTTAGGGTTAGGGTTAGCGCTAGAGGTAGGGTTTGGGTTAGGGTTAGGTTTAGGGTTAGGGTTAGGGTTAGGGTTTTAGGGTTAGGGTTATGGTTAGGGGTAGGGAACGGGGTGGGTTAGTGTTAGGCTTATTGTTAGGGTTAGGTTTAGGGTTATGGTTTTAGGTTTAGGTTTAGGGTTAGGGTTAGGGTTAGGGGTAATGGAAGGGTTAGGGTTAGTGGGAGGGGTAGGGGCAGGGGTAGATTTAGAGTTATGTTTAGGGTTAGGGTTAGGGGTAGGGGTAGTGTTAGGCTTAGGCTTAGGGGTAGGTTTAGGGTTAGGGGTAGGGGGAGGGGTAGGGTTAGGGGTAGGTGTAGGGGGAGGGGTAGGGTTAAGGGTAGGGTTAGGGGTATGATTAGGTTTAGGGTTGGGGTTAGGTTAGGGTTAGAGTTAGGGGTAGGGTTAGGGTTAGGTTTAGGGTTATCATTAGGGGTAGGGGTAGGGTTAGGGTTAGGGTTACAGTTAGGGTTAAGGGTAGGTTTAGGATTAGGGTTTGGGGTAGGGTTAGGGTTAGCATTAGGATTAGGGGTAGGGTTAGGGTTAGGGTTAGGGGTACGGTTATGTGTAGGGTTAGGGTTAGGAGTAGGGTTAGGGTTAGGGTTAGGGTTAGGTTTAGTGTTAGGGTTCGGGTTAGGGTTAGGGGTAGTGTTAGGGTTAGGGTTAAGGTAATGGTTAGGGTTAGGGTCAGGGGTAGGGGTAGGGTTTGGTTTAGAGTTAGGGTTAGGTTAGGGTTAGGGTTAGGGTTAGGATTAGGGGTAGGGTTAGGGTTTGGGTTAGGGTTAGGGTTAGGGCTAGGGTTAGGGTTAGGGTTAGGGGTATGGTTAGGGTTAGGGGCAGGGGTAGGTTTAGGGTTAGGGTTAGGATTACGGTTAGGGGGAGGGTTAGGGTTAGGTTTAGGGTTAGGGCTAGGGCTAGGGTTATTGTTAGGTTTAGTGTTAGGTTTAGGGTTAGGGTTAAGGGTAGGTGTAGGGGTAGGTTTTGTGGTAGGGGTAGGGGTAGGGTTAGTGTTAGGGGTAGGGGTAGGGTTAGCAGTAGGGGTAGGCGTAGGGTTAGGTTTAGAGTTAGGGGTAGGGGTAGGGTTAGGGTTAGGGTTAGGATTAGGTGTAGGGTTAGAGTTAGGGTTAGGGGTAGGGGTAGGTTTAGGGTTAGGGTTAGGGTTAGGGTTAGGGTTACGGTTAGGAGTAGGGGTAGGGTTAGGTTTACGGTTCAGGGTAGGGTTAGTTTTAGAGTTAGCGTTAGGTGTAGGGTTAGGGTTAGTGTTAGCGCTAGAGGTAGGGTTTGGGTTAGGGTTAGGTTTAGGGTTAGGGTTAGTGTTAGGGTTAGGGTTTTAGGGTTATGGTTATGGTTAGGGGTAGGGGAAGGGGCAGGGGTAGTGGTAGGGTTATTGTTAGCGTTAGGGTTAGGGTTATGGTTTTAGGTTTGGGTTTAGGGTTAGGGGGAGGGGGAGGGGGAGGGTTAGGGGTAGGGTTAGGGGTAGGGGCAGGGGTAGAGTTACGGTTAGGGTTAGGCTTAGGGTTAGGCTTAGGGGTAGTGTTAGGCTTAGGCTTAGGGGTAGTGTTAAGGTTAGGGGTAGGGGGAGGGGGAGGGGGAGGGTTAGGGGTGGGGTAGGGGTAGGCGTCGGGGGAGGGGTAGGGTTAGGGTTATGATTAGGGTTAGGGTTGGGGTTAGATTAGGGTTAGAGATAGGGGTAGGGTTAGGGTTAGGGTTACGGTTCGGGGTAGGGTTAGGGTTAGGGTTAGGGGTAGGGGTAGGGTTAGAGTTAATGGTAGGGTTAGGATTAGGGTTAGGGGTAGGGTTAGGGGTAGGGATAGGAGTAGGGTAGGGTAACGGTTACGGTAAGGGTTAGAGATAGGGGTAGATTTAGGGCTAGGGCTAGGGTTAGGGTGAGGGGGTAGCGTTAGGGTTAGGTTTAGGCTTAGAGTTAAGGTTAGGGGTAGGGGTAGGGTTAGGTTTAGGGTTAGGGTTAGGGGTAGGGGTAGGGGTAGGGATAGGGGTAGGGTAACGGTTATGGTTAGGTTTAGGGTTAGGGGTAGAGTTAGGGTGAGGGCTAGGGTTAGGGTTAGGGTTAGGTTTAGGTTTACGTTTAGAGGTAGGGTTAGGGTTAGTGCAGGGTTAGGGTTAGGGGTAGGGTGAGGGTTAGGGTTACGGTTAGGTGTAGGATTAGGGGTAGGGTTAGGGTTAGGGTTAGGGTTAGGGGTAGAGTTAGGGTTAGGGTTAGGATTAGGGTTAGGTGTAGGTTTTTGGTTAGGGTTAGATTAGGGTTAGGGTTAGGGCAGGGTTAGGGTTAGGGGTAGGGTGAGGGTTAGGGTTATGGTTAGGTGTAGGGTTAGGGGTACGGTTAGGGTTAGGGGTAGGGGTAGGGTTAAGGGTTGGGATAGGGCTACAGTTAGGGTTATGGGTAGGGGAAGGGTAGGAGTAGGTTTAGAATTAGGGTTAGGGTTAGGGTTAGGGTTAGGGTTTTAGGGTGAGGGTTAGGGATAGGTGTAGGGGTAGGAGAAGGGGCAGGCGTAGGGGTAGTGTTAGGGTTAGGGTTAGGGTTAGAGTTAGGTTTAGGTGTAGGGTTAGGTTTAGGGGTAGGGTTAGGGGTAGGGTTAGGGTTACAGTTAGGAGTAGGGTTAGGGTTAGGGTTAGGGTTTGGGGTAGGGTTAGTGTTAGGTTTAGGGTTAGGGTTAGGGATATGGTTAGGCGTAGGATTAGGGGTAGCGGTAGGGGAAGGGTTAGGGTTAGGGTTAGGATTAGGGTTAGGATTAGGGTTAGGGTTAGGCTAGGGCTAGGGTTAGGGTTAGGGTTAGTGGTAGGGGTAGGATTAGGGTAGGGTTAGGTTTAGGGGTAGGGTTACGGTTAAGGTTAGTGTTATGGGTATTGGTAGGGTTAGAGGTAGGGGTATGAGTAGGGGTAGGGGTAGGGGTAGGGGTAGGGATATGGTTAGGGTTAGGGTAGGGTTATCGTTAGGGGTAGGGGTAGGTTAGGGTTAGGGTTACGGTTAGGGTTAAGGGTAGGTTTAGGGTTAGGGTTAGGTGTAGGGTTAGGGTTAGTATTAGGGTTAGGGGTAGGGGTAGGGGTAGGGGTAAGGGTAGGGATAGGGTTATGTTTAGGGTTAGGGGTAGGGTTAGGGTTAGGGTTAGGGGTAGGGGTAGGGCGAGGGCTAGGGTTAGGGTTAGGGTTAGGTTTAGGGTTAGGGCTAGGGCTAGGGCTAGGGTTAGGGTTAGGGCTAGGGCTAGAATTAGTGTTAGGGTTAGGGTTAGGGTAAGGCTAAGTTTAGGGTTAGGGTTAGGGCTAGGTGTAGGTTTAGGGTTAGGGTTAGAGTTAGGGTTAGGGTTAGGGCAGGGTTAGGGTTAGGGGTACGGTGAGGGTTAGGGTTATGGTTAGGTGTAGGGGTAGGGGTAGGTTAGGGTTAGGGTTAGGGGTAGGGTTAGGGGTTGGGATAGGGTTACAGTTAGGGTTATGGGTAGGGTTTGGGGTAGGGGAAGGGTAGGAGTAGGGTTAGGATTGGTGTTAGTGTTAGGGTTAGGGTCAGGGTAGGGTTTTAGGGTGAGGGTTAGGGATAGGGGTATGGTTAGGGGAAGGGGCAGGGGTAGGGTTAGGGTTAGGTTTAGGGAAAGGGTTAGGGTTAGGGTTAGTATTAGGGTTAGGGTTAGAGTTAGGTTTAGATGTAGGGTTAGGTTTAGGGGTAGGGTTAGGGGTAGGGTTAGGGTTAAAGTTAGGGGTAGGGTTAGGGTTAGGGTTTGGGGTAGGTTTAGTGTTAGGTTTAGGGTTAGGGTTAGGGATAGGGTTAGGCGTAGGAGTAGGGGTAGGGGTAGGGGGAGGGTTAGGGTTAGGGTTAGGATTAGGGTTAGGGTTAGGCTAGGGCTAGGGTTAGTGTTAGGGTTAGGGGTAGGGGTAGGGTTAGGGTTAGGGGTAGGGTTATGGTTAAGGTTAGAGTTATGGCTAGTGGTAGGGTTAGAGGTAGGGGTATGAGTAGGGCTAGGGCTAGGGGTAGGGGTAGGGTTATGGTTAGGTTAGGGTAGGGTTATCGTTAGGGGAAGGGGTAGGGTTAGGGTTACGGTTACGGTTAGGGTTAAGGGTAGGTTTAGGGTTATGTTTAGGGTTAGGGTTAGGGTTAGGGTCAGGATTAGTGTTAGGTTAGGGATAGGGTTAGTGTTAGGGTTTTAGGGTTAGGGTTATGGTTAGGGTTAGGATTAGGGGTAATTGTATGGATAGGGTTAGGGTTAGGGGTAGGGGTAGGGGTAGGGGTATGGGCAGGGTTAGGGTTAGGGTTAGGGTTAGGGTTAGGGTTAGAGTTAGGTTTACGGGTAGGGTTACGGTTAAGGGTAGGGTAAGGTGTAGGGGTAGGGTTAGGAGTAGGTTTAGGGTTTGGGTTAGGGTTAGTGGTAGGGTTAGGGTTAGGGTTAGGGGTAAGGCTAAGGTTAGGGTTAGGGCTAGATCTAGGGCTAAGGCTACTGTTAGGATTAGGGTTAGGGTTAGGGGTAGGGGTAGGGGTAGGGTTAGGAGTAGGTGTAGGGGTAGGAGTAGGGTTAGGGTTAAGGTTAGGGTTAGCGGTAGGGTTAGGGGTAGGGGTAGGGGTAGGGTTAGGGGTAGGGGTAGAAGTACGGTTTGGGGTAGTTTTCGGGTTAGGGTTAGGGTTAGGGGGAGGGGGAGGATAGGGGTAGGGTGGGATTAGGGTTAGGTTTCGGGTTAGGCTTAGGACTAGGTGTTTGGGTTAAAGTTAGGGTTAAGGTTAGGGTTAGGGGTAGAGTTAGGGTTAGGGGTAGGGTTACGGTTAGGGTTAGGGTTACGGTTAGGGGTAGGGTTAGGTTTAGGATTAGGGTTAGGTGTATGATTAGGGTTAGGGTTAGGGTTAGGGTTAGTGTTAGGTTTAGGGTTAGCGTTAGGGGTAGGGTTAGAGTTAGGGTTGGGGTTACGGATAGGGTAGGGTTAGGGTTAGGCTTAGGGTTACGGTTAGGGTTAGGGTTAGGGTTATGGTTATGGTTAGGGTTAGGGTTAGGGTTACGGTTAGGGTTAGGGTTAGGGTTAGGGTTAGGATTAGGGTTACGTGTAGGTTTAGGGTTAGGGCTAGAGTTAGGGTTAGGGGTAGGGGTAGGGTGACGGTTAGGTTTACGGTTAGGTGTAGGGGTAGGGGTAGGGTTATGGGAAGGGGCAGGGTAGGGTTAGGGTTAGGGTTAGTGTTAGGGTTAGGCGTAGGGGTAGGGTTAGGGTTAGGGTTAGGGTTAGAGTTAGGTTTAGGTGTAGGGTAGGTTTAGGGGTAGGGTTAGGGGTAGGGTTAGGGTTAGAGTTAGGGGTAGGGTTAGGGTTAGGTTTAGGGTTTGGGGTAGGATTAGTGTTAGGTTTAGGGTTAGGGTTAGGTATAGGGTTAGGCGTAGGAGTAGGGGTATGGGTATGGGGAGGGTTAGGGTTAGGGTTAGGGCAGGGTTAGGGTTAGGGGTAGGGTGAGGGTGAGGGTTACGGTTAGTTGTAGGGGTAGGGGTAGTGTTAGGGTTAGGGGTAGGGGTAGGGTTAGGGGTTGGGATAGGGTTACAGTTAGGGTTATGGATAGGGTTTGGGGTAGGGGAAGGGTAGGTGTAGGGTTAGGATTAGAGTTAATGTTAGGGTTAGGGTTAGGGTTTTAGGGTGAGGGTTAGGGATAGTGGTAGGGGTAGGAGAAGGGGCAGGGGTAGGGTTAGGTTTAGGGCTAGGGTTAAGCGTAGGGGTAGGGTTAGGGTTAGGGTTAAGGTTAGAGTTAGGTTTAGGTGTAGGGTTAGGTTTAGGGGTAGGGTTAGGGGTAGGGTTAGGGTTACAGTTAGGGGTAGGGTTAGGGTTAGAGTTAGGGTTTGGGGTAGGGTTAGTTTTAGGTTTAGGGTTAGGGTTAGGGATAGGGTTAGGCGTAGTAGTAGGGGGAGGGGGAGAGGGAGGGTTAGGTTTAGGGTTAGGGTTAGGATTAGGGTTAGGGTTAGGCTAGGGCT
>JANJXV010000124.1:722500-750000 GCA_024803745.1 Megascapheus bottae | reverse complement strand
GGTAGGGTTAGGGTTAGGTTTAGGGTTAGCTTTAGGGGTAGGGGTTTGGGTAGGGTTAGGGTTAGGGTTAGGGTTAGGGGTGGAGTTAGGGTTAGGTTTAGGGTTAGGGTTAGGGTTTGGGTTAAGTTTAGGGTTAGGTTTAGGGTTAGGGTTAGGATTAGTGTTAGGTTTAGGGTTCGCGTTAGGGGTAGTGTTAGGGTTAGGGTTGGGTTAGGGTTAGGGTTAGGGTTAGGGTTAGGGTTAGGGTTAAGGGTAGGGTTAGGGATAGGGTTAGGGGTAGGATTAGGATTAGGGGTAGGGTTAGGGTTAGGGGTAGCGTTAGGGGTAGGGATAGGGGTACGGATAGGGTTACAGTTAGGGTTATGGGTAGGGTTTGGTGTAGGGGAAGGGTAGGAGTAGGGTTAGGAGTAGGGTTTGGGTTAGGGTTAGGTTTAGGGTTAGGGTTTTAGGGTGAGGGCTAGGGTTAGGGGTAGGGGTATGACAAGGGGCAGGGGTAGGGTTAGGGTTAGGGTTAGGGTTAGGGGTATTGGTAGGCTTAGGGTTAGGGTTAGGGTTAGGGGTAGAGTTAGGTTTAGGTGTAGGTTTAGGTTTAGGGGTAGGGTTAGGGGTTGGGTTAGTTTTACAGTTAGGGGTAGGTTTAGGGTTAGGGTTAGGGTTAGGGGTAGGGTTAGTGTTAGGTTTAGGGTGAGGGTTAGGGATAGGGTTAGGCGTAGGGGTAGGGGTAGGGGGAGGGGGTGGTTAGGTTTAGGGTTAGGATTAGGGTTAGGTTTAGGGTTATTCTAGGGCTAGGGTTAGGGTTAGGGGTAGGGGTAGGGTTAGTGTTAGGGTTAGGGGTAGGATTAGGATTAGGGGTAGGGTTAGGTTTAGGGTTACGGTTAGGGTTAGGGGTAGGGGGAGGTTTAGAGGTAGGGTTAGGAGTAGGCGTAGGGGTAGGGGTAGGGTTAGGGATAGGGTTAGTGTTAGGGTAGGGTTATCGTTGGGGGTAGGGTTAGGGTTAGGGTTACAGTTAGGGTTAAGGGTAGGTTTAGGATTAGGGTTTGGGGTAGGGTTAGGGTTAGAGTTAGGGTTAGGGGTAGGGTTAGGGTTAGGGTTAGGGTTATGGTTAGGGGTAGGGTTAGGGGTAGGGGTAGGGGTAGGGGTAGGTTTAGGGTTACGGTTAGGGGTAGGGCTATGGGTAGGATTAGCATTAGGTTTAGGGTTAGGGGTAGGGTTAGTTTATTGTTAGGGTTATTGTTAAGGTTAGCGTAGGGGTAGGATTAGGGTTAGGGTTAGGGTTAAGGTTAGGGGTAGGGTTATGGTTAGGGTTAGGATTAGGGGTAGGGTTAGGGTTGGGGTAGGGTTAGTGTTAGGATTAGGGTTACGGTTAGGGGTGTGGTTAGGGGTAGGGTTTCGGTTAGGGTTAGGGGAAGGAGTAGGATAAGGGTTAGGGTTAGGTTTAGGGTTAGGGGTAGAGTTAGGGCTAGGTTTACGAATAGGGTTAGGGTTAGGATTAGGGTTAGGGTTAGCATTAGGGTTAGGGTTAGTGTTAGGGTTAGGGTTAGGGTAAGGTTAGGGGTAGGGTTAGGGTTAGGGTTAGGGTTATGGTAAGGGGTAGGGGTAGGGTTTGCTTTAGGTTTAGGGTTAGGTGTAGGGTTAGGGGTAGGGTACGGGTAGGGGTAGGGGTTGGGTTTGTGTTAGGTTTAGGTTTAGGTGTAGGTTTAGGGTTAGGGTTACGGTTAGGGTTAGGTGTAGGGTTATGGTTAGGTTTAGGGTTATGGGTAGGGGTACGGTTAGGGGTAGGGTTAGGGTTAGCGTTAGGGTTAGGGATAGGGTTAGGGTTAGGTTTAGGATTAGGGTTAGCGTTAGAGGTAGGTTAGGGTTTTAGGGTTAAGGTTAGGGTTAAGTTTAGGGTTAGGTTTAGCGGTAATCGTAGTGTTAGGGGTAGGGTAGGGGTAGTGGTATTGGTAGAGGTAGGGTTAGGTGTAGGGTTAGGGTTAGGGTAGGGTAGGGTTAGCGTTAGGGGTAGGGTTAAGGTTAGGGTTAGGTTTAGGGGTAGAGGTAGGGGTAGGGTTAGGGGTAGGGGTTGGGGTAGAGGTAGGGTTAGTAGTAGGGTTAGGGTTAGTATTAGGTTAGGGTTAGCGTTAGGGGTAGGGTTATGGTTAGGGTTTGGGTTACGGTTCGGGGTAGGGTTTTGATTAGCGTTGGTGGTAGGGTTAGGGTTATGGTTAGGGTTACGATTAGGGGTAGAGGTAGGAGTAGGAGTAGGGGTAGGGGTAGGGTTAGGGTTAGGGTTAGGGTTATGGGTAGGGGTAGGGTTAGGGTTAGGGTTAGGGTTAGGGTTAGGGTTAGTGTAGAGTTAGGGTTAGGGTTAGGGGTAGGGTTAGGGTTAAGTTTAGGGTTAGGGGTAGGGTTAGGGTTAGGGTTAGGGTTGGGGGTAGGTTTAGGGGTAAGTTTAGGGTTAGGATTAGGGTTAGGGTTAGGGTTCGGGGTAGGGTTGGGGTTAGTGTTAGCGTTAGGGGTAGGGTTAGGGTTAGGGTTAGGGTTACAGTTCGGGGTAGGGTTAGGGATAGTATTAGCGTTAGGGGTAAATTAAGGGTTAGGGTAAGGGTTACGGTCAGGGTTATGGTTAGGGGTAGGGGTAGGGGTAGGGTTAGGGTTAAGGTTAGGGTTAGGGTCAGGGTTAAGGGTAGGGGTAGGGTTTGGGTTAGTGTTAGTGTTAGGGTTAGGATTAAAATTAGGGTTAGGGGTACGGGTAGGGTTAGGGTTAGGGTCAAGGTTAGGGTTAGTGGTCGAGTTAGTGTTAGGGTTAGGGGTAGGGTTAGGGTTAGGTTCAGGGTTAGGGTTAGTGTTAGGCTAGGGTTAGGGTTAGGGTTAGGGGTAGGGTAGGTGTAGGTTTAGGGGTAAGTTTAGTGTTAGGGTTAGGGTTAGGGTTAGGGTTAGGTTTAGGTTTAGGGGTAGGGTTAGTGGTAGGGGTAGGGTTAGGGCTAGGGTTAGGGTTATGGTTAGGGGTAGGGTTAGGATTAGGGTTAAGTGTAGGGGTAGGGGTAGGGTTAGGGTTAGGTCTAGGGTTAGGTTTAGGGGTAGGGGTAGGGTTAGTGGTAGTGTTAGGGGTAGGGCTAGGGTTAGCGTTAGGTGTAGGGTGAGGGTTAGGGTTAGGGTTACGGTTAGGGGTAGGGTTAGGGTTAGGGTTAAGGGTAGGGGTAGGGTAAGCGTTAGGGTTAGTTCTAGGGTTAGGGTTAGGGATAGGTGTAGGGGTAGGGGTAGCGTTAGGGTTAGGGTTAGGGTTGGGGTTAGGTTTAGGGGTAGGGTTAGGGTTAGGATTAGGGTTAGGTCTAGGATTAGGTCTAGGGTTAGGGTTAGGGTTAGGCGTAATGTTAGGGTTAGGGGTAGGGTTAGGGTTAGGGCTAGGGCTAGGGTTAGGTTTAGGGTTAAGGTTAGGGCTAAGGCTAGGGTTAGGGTTAGGGTTAGGGTTAGGATTTGGGTTAGGGTTGTAGGGTTATGGTTAGGGATAGGGTTAGGGGTAGGGGTAGGGTTAGGGTTAGGTTTAGGGTTACGGTTATGTAGGGGTAGGGTTAGAATTAGGGATAGGAGTAGGGTTAGGGTTAGGGTTAGGGTTAGGGTTAGGGTTACGGGTAGGGGTAGGATTAGGGTAAGGTTTCAGTTTAGGGTTCAGGTTAGGGTTCTGGCTAGGGCTAGGGTTAGGGGTAGAATTATGTTTAGGGTTAGGGTTAGGGCTAGCGATCAGGTTAGGGTTAGGGTAGGGCTAGGGCTAGGGTTAGGGTTAGTGTTAAGTTTAGGGCTAGGGCTAGGGTTGGGTTAGGGTTAGAGTTAGGGTTAGGGCTAGAGCTATGTAGGGTTAGGTTAGGGGTATGGGTAGGGGTAGGGGTAGGGATAGGGGTAGGTGTAGGGGTAGGGGTAGGGTAGGATTAGGGTTAGGGTTACGGGTAGAGGTAGGGTTAGGTTTAGGGTTAGGGTTAGGGTTAGGATTAAGTTTAGGGATAGATGTAGGGTTAGGGTTAGGGTTAGGGTTAGGTTTACGGTTAGCGTTAGGGGTAGTTTTAGGGTTAGGGTTAGAGTTACGGTTAGGGTTAGAGTTAGGATTATGGGTAGGGTTAGGGTTTGGGTTAGGGGTAGGGTTAGGGTTAGCGTTAGCGTTAGGGGTAGGGATAGGGTTAGGGTTAGGGTTACGGTTAGGGATAGGGTTAGGGTTTGGGTTAAGGATAGGGTTAGGGGTAGGGTTAGGGTTAAGGGTAGGGGTAAGGTTAGGGGTAGGATTAGGGTTAGGGGTAGGATTAGGGTTAGGGTTAGGGTTAATGTTAGGGTTAGGGTTAGGGTTAGCGTTAAGGGTAGGATTAGGGCTAGGCTTAGGGTTACAGTTAGGGGTAGGGTTAGGGTTAGGGTTAGGGATAGGGTTAGGGTTAGGGGTAGGGTTAGGGTAGGGTTAGGGATAGGGTTAGGGTTAGGGGTAGGGTTAGGGTAGGGTTAGGGTTAGGGTTACGGTTAGGGGTATGTTTAGTGGTAAGTTTAGGGTTAGGATTAGGGTTAGGTTTAGGGTTCGGGGTAGGGTTGGGGTTAGTGTTAGTGTTAGGGGTAGGGTTAGGGTTAGGGTTAGGGTTACAGTTCGGGGTAGGGTTAGGGATAGTATTAGCGTTAGGGGTAAATTAAGGGTTAGGGTAAGGGTTACGGTCAGGGTTAGTGTTAGGGGTAGGGGTAGGGTTAGGTTAAGGTTAGGGTTAGGGTCCGGGGTAGGGGTAGGGGTAGTGTTTGGGTTAGTGTTAGTGTTAGGGTTAGGATTAAAATTAGGGTTAGGGGTAGGGGTAGGGGTAGGGTTAGGGTCAGGGTTAGGGTTAGTGGTCGAATTAGCGTTAGGGTTAGGGGTAGGGTTAGGGTTAGGCTAGGGTTAGGGTTAGGGTTAGGGGTAGGGGTTGGTGTAGGTTTAGGGGTAAGTTTAGTGTTAGTGTTAGGGTTAGGGTTAGGGTTAGGGTTAGGGGTAGGGGTAGGTTTAGGTTTAGGGGTAGGGATAGCGTTAGGTTTAGGGGTAGGGATAGTGGTAGGGGTACGGTTAGGGCTAGGGTTAGGGTTATGGTTAGGGGTAGGGTTAGGGTTAGGGTTAGGGTTAAGAGTAGGGGTAGGGGTAGCGTTAGGTTTAGGTCTAGGGTTAGGTTTAGGGGTAGGGGTAGGGGTAGGGATAGTGGTAGTGTTAGGGTTAGGGCTAGGGTTAGCGTTAGGTGTAGGGTGAGGGTTAGGGTTAGGGTTACGGTTAGGGGTAGGGTTAGGGTTAGGGTTAAGGGTAGGGGTAGGGTAAGGGTTAGGTTTAGTTCTAGGGTTAGGGTTAGGGATAGGTGTAGGGGTAGGGGTAGCTTTAGGGTTAGGTTTAGGGTTAGGGTTAGGGCTAGGATTAGGGCTAGGGTTAGTGTTAGGGTTACGTTTAGGGGTAGGGGTATGGTTAGGGTTAGGGTTTGTGCTAGGGCTAGGACTAGGGTTAGGGTTAGGGTTAGGGTTAGTTTTAGTGTTAGGGGTAGGGTTAGGGTTAGGGTTAGGGGTAGGTGTAGGGGTAGGGTTACGTTTAGGGTTAGGGTTAGGGGTAGGGCTAGGTTTAGGGTTAGGTTTAGGGTTAGGGGTAGGGTTCGGGTTAGGGTTAGGGATAGGGTTAGTGTAGGGGTAGGGGTAGGGGCTGGGGTAGGGTTAGAGTTAGGGTTTCGGTTAGGGGTAGGGTTAGGGGTAGGTTTTGGGTTAGTGTTAGGGTTAGTGGTAGGGGTAGGGGTAGGGTTAGGGTTAGGGTTAGGGTTAGGTGTAAGGTTAAGGTTAGGGGTAGGGGTAGGTTTAGGGTAAGGGTTCGGGTTGGGGTTCCGGTTAGCGTTCGGGCTAGGGCTAGGGTAAGGGTTAGAATTAGGGTTAGGGATAGGGTTAGGGCTAGGGCTAGGGTTAGGGTTAGGTTTAGGGCTAGGGCTAGGGTTAATGTTAGGGTTAGGTTTAGGGTTATGGTTAGGGCTAGAGCTAAGATTGGGTTAGGGTTAGGGGTAGGTGTAGGGGTAGGGTTGGGGTTAAGGTTAGGGTTAGGGGATAGGTAAGGGTAAGGGTTCGGGTTAGGGTTCTGGTTAGGTTTCGGGCTATGGCTAGGGTTAGGTTTAGAATTAGGGTTAGGGTTAGGGTTAGGGTTATGGCTAGGGCTCCAGTTAGGGTTAGGGTTAGGGCTAGGACTAGGGTTAGGGGTAGGGTTAGTGTTAGGATTAGGGCTAGGGCTAGGGTTGGGTTAGGGTTAGATTTAGTGTTAGGGCTAGGGCTAGGGTTAGGGTTAGGGTTAGGGTTAGGGGTAGGGTTAGGGTTAGGGTTAGGGTTAGGGTTAGCTTTAGGGGTAAGTTTAGGGTTATGGTTAGGGTTTCGGTTAGGATTAGGGTTAGGGTTAGGGTTAGCGTTAGGGGTAGGGTTAGGGTTAGGATTAGGGTTAGGATTAGGGTTAGGGATAGGGGTAGGGTTGGGTTTAGGGTTAGGGTTAGGTTTAGGTTTAGCGTTAGGTGTAGGTTTAGGGTTAGGGTTAGGGTTTCTGTTAGGATTAGGTTTAGGGTTAGGGTTATGGGTAGGGTTAAGGTTTGGGTTAGGGGTAGGGGTAGGGTTAGGGTTAGCGTTAGTGGTAGGGTTAGGGTTAGGTTTAGGGTTACTGTTAGGGGTAGGGTTAGGGTTGGGGTTAGGTGAAGGGGTAGGATTAGGGTTAGGGTTAGGGTTAGGTGTAGGGTTAGGTTTAGGGTTAGGGTTAGGGTTAGCGTTAGGGGTAGGATTAGGGTTAGGGTTGGGTTTACGGTTAGGGGTAGGGTTAGGGTTAGGGTTAGGGTAAGGGTTAGGGTTAGGGGTAGGGTTAAGGTATGGTTAGGGTTAGGGATAGGGTTAGGATTAGGGTTACAGTTCGGGTAGGGTTAGGTTTAAGGTTATGGTTTGGGGTTAGTGTTAGTGCTATGGTTAGGGTTAGAGTGAGGGTTAGGGTTAGGGTTAGTTTTAGGCTTTGGGATAGGTTAGGGTTAGGGTTAGGGTTAGCTTTAGGGGTAGGTTTAGGGTTATGGTTAGGGTTTCGGTTAGGATTAGGGTTAGGTTTAGGGTTAGGGTTAGGGTTGTGGTTAGGTTTAGGGCTAGTGTTAGGGTTAGGGTTAGGTTTAGGTCTAGGGGTAGGGTTAGGGTTAGGGTTAGGTTTAGTGTTAGGGTTAGGGTTAGGGTTACGGCTAGCGGTAGGGTTAGGGTTAGGGTAAGGGTTAGGGTTATGGTTAGGATTAGGGTTGGCGTTAGAAGTAGGGTTAGGTTTAGAGTTAGGGGTAGGGTTTGGGTTAGGGTTAGGTTTAGGATTATGGTTAGAGTTAGGATTACGGGTAGGGGTAGGGTTAGGGTTAGGGGTAGGGTTAGAGTTAGGGGTAGGGTAGGGGTAGGGGTAGGGGCAGGTGTAGGATTAGGGTTACGGTTAGGGTTACGGGTAGGGATAATGTTAGGGTTATGGGTAGGGTTAGGGTTAGGGTTAGGGTTCGGGTTAGGGGTAGGGGTAGGTTTAGGGTAAGGGTTCGGGTTGGGGTTCGGGTTAGCGTTCGGGCTAGGGCTAGGGTAAGGGTTAGAATTATGGTTAGGGTTAGGGTTAGGGCTAGGGCTCGGCTTAGGGTTAGGGTTAGGGCTAGGTCTAGGGTTAGGGATAGAGTTAGGTTTATGGTTAGGGCTAGAACTAAGGTTCGGTTAGGGTTAGAGTTAGGGTTAGGGTTAGGGTTAGTTGTAGGGTTACGGGTAGGGTTAGGGTTAGGGGTAGGGGTAGGGGTAGGGTTAGGGTTAGGGTTCGGGGTAGGGGTAGGGGTAGGGGTAATGTTAGGGTTAGGGTTAGGGTTAGGAGTATGGGTAGGGTTAGGGTTAAGTTTAGGGTTAGGGGTAAGGTAAGTGTAAGGGTTCGTGTTAGGGTTCAGGTTAGTGTTCGGGCTATGGCTGGGGTTAGGTTTAGAATTAGGGTTAGGGTTTGCGTTATGGCTAGGGCTCCGGTTAAGGGTAGGGTTAGGGTTAGGATTAGGGCTAGGGCTAGGGTTGGGTTAGGGTTAGATTTAGGGTTAGGGCTAGGGCTAGGGTTAGGTTTAGGTTAGGGGTAGGTGTAGGGGTGGGGGTATGGTTAGAGTTAGGGTTAGGGTAGGGGTAGGGTAGGGTAGGGTTACGGTTAGGGTTAGGGTTAGGGGTAGGGTTAGGGTTAGGTTTAGGGTTAGGGTTAGTGTTAGGGGTAGATTTAGGTTTAGGGTTAGGGTTACCGTTAGAGTTAGGGTTAGGGTTACGGTTCGGGGTAAGGTTAGCGTTAGGGTTAGGGTTATCGTTAGGGTTAGGATTAGGGTTAGGGATAGGGGTAGGGTTGGGGTTACGGTTAGGGTTATGTTTAGGGTTAGCGTTAGGGGTAGGTTTAGGTTTAGGGTTAGGGTTACGGTTAGGGTTAGGGTTAGGGTTAGGGTTAGGATTATGTGTAGAGTTAAGGTTTGGTTAGGGGTAGGGTTAGGGTTAGGGTTAGCGATAGGGGTAGGGTTAGGTTTAGGGTTACAGATAGGGTTAGGATTAGGGTTAGGGTTCGGGTTACGGTTTGGGGTAGGGGTAGGGGTAGGGGTAGGGGTAGGGTAAGGGTTAGGGTTAGGGGTAGGTGTAGGGGTAGGATTAGGGTTAGGGTTAGGGTTAGGTGTAGGTTTAGATTTAGGGTTAGGGTTAGCTTTAGGGGTAGGATTAGGGTTAGGGTTACGGTTACGGTTAGGGGTAGGGTTAGGGTTAGGGTAAGGGTTAGGGTTAGGGGTAGGGTTAGGGTAGGGTTAGGGTTATGGATAGGGTTAGGATTAGGGTTACGGTTAGGGTAGGGTTTGGTTTAGGGTTAGGGTTAGGGTTTGGGGTTAGGGTTAGGGCTATGGTTAGGGTTAGAGTGAGGGTTAGGGTTAGGGTTAGTTTTAGGCTTAGGGGTAGGTTAGGGTTAGGGGTAGAGTTAGGGGTAGGGGTAGGGTTAGTGTTAGGGTTAGGGTTAGGGGTAGGTTTAGGGTTAGGTTTAGGGTTAGGGTTAGGGTTGGGGTTAGGTTTAGGGCTAGGGTTAGGGTTGGGGTTAGGGTTAGGTTTAGGGCTAGGTCTAGGGTTAGGGTTAGGGTTAGGTTCAGTGTTAGGGTTAGGGTTAGGGTTAGGGCTAGCGCTAGGGTTAGCGTTAGGGTAAGGGTTAGGGTTATGGTTAGGATTAGGGTTGGCATTAGGGGTAGGGTTAGGGTTAGAGTTAGTGGTTGGGTTTGGGTTAGGGTTAGGTTTACGATTATGGTTAGGGTTAGGATTACGGGTAGGGGTAGGGGTAGGGGTAGGATTAGGGTTACGGGTAGGGGTAGGGGCAGGGTTAGGGGCAGGTGTAGGGTTAGGGTTAGAGTTAGGGGTAGGGATAGGGTTATGGTTAGGGGTAGGGTTAGGGTTAGGTTTCGGGTTAGGGGTAGGGTTAGTGTAAGGGTTCGGGTTAGGGTTCGGGTTAGAGTTTGGGCTAGGGCTAGGGTTACGGTTAGAATTAGGGTTAGGGTTAGGGTTAGGGCTAGGGCCCGGGTTAGGTTTAGGGTTAAGGCTAGGGCTAGGGTTAGGTTTAGGTTTAGGGTTAGGGTTAGGGCTAGGCTTTTTGTTGGGTTAGGTTTAGAGTTAGGGTTAGGGCTAGGGATAGGGCTAAGGCTCGGGATATGGATAGGGTTAGAGCTAGGGCTATTGTTAGGTTTAGGATTAGGGTTAGGGTTAGGGCTAGGCTAGGGTTGGGTTAGGGATACAGTTTGGATTAGGGCTGGGGCTAGGGTTAGGGTTAGGTTAGGGTTAGGGGTAGAGGTAGGGGTAGGGTTATGGGTAGGGGTAGGTTAGGGTTAGGGGTAGAGGTAGGGGTAGGTGTAGGGGTAGGGGTAGGGGTAGGGGTAAGGTTAGGGTTAGGGATAGGGGTAGGGTATGGTTAGGGTTAGGATTAGTGTTAGGGGTAGGGTTAGGGTTAGGGTTAGGTTTAGGGGTAGGGTTAGAGTAAGGGTTCCTGTTCGGGTTAGGGTTCGGGTTAGGGTTCGGGTTAGGGTTCGGGCTAGGGCTAGGTTAGGGTTAGAATTAGGGTTAGGGTTAGGGTTAGAGTTAGGGGTACGGTTTGGGTTAGGGTTAGGGTTAGGATTATTGTTAGGGTTAGGGTTACGGGTAGGGGTAGAGTTAGGGCTAGGGCTAGGGTTAGGGTTAGGGGTAGAGTTAGGGTTAGGGTTAGAAATAGGGTTAGGGGTAGGGGTAGGGGTAGGGGTAGGGTTACGGTTCGGGGTAGTGTTAGGGTTAGGGTAAGGGTTACGATTAGGGTTAGGGGTAGGGGTAGGTTTAGGGTTAGGGGTAGGTTTAGGGTTAGGGTTAGGAGTAGGGATAGGGGTAGGGGTTGGGTTAGGTTTAGGGTTAGGTGTAGCGTTAGGGTTAGGGGTAGGGGTAGGGGTAGGGTTAGAGGTAGGATTAGGGTTTGGGTTACGGATAGGATTAGGGTAGGGTTAGGGTTGGAGTTAGGGTTAGGGGTAAGGTTAGGGGTAGGTTTAGGGTTAGGGTTAGGAGTAGGGATAGGGGTTGGGTTAGGTTTAGGGTTAGGTGTAGGGTTAGGGTTAGGGTTAGGGTTAGGGGTAAGTGTAGGGGTAGGGGTAGGGTTTGTGTTAGGTTTAGGGTTAGGGGTAGGGTTAGGGTTAGGGTTAGGGGTAGGAATAGGGTTAGGTGTAGGGGTAGGGGTAGGGGTAGGGTTAGGTGTAGGGTTACGGGTAGGGTTAGGGTTAGGTTTAGGGTTAGAGTTAGGGGTAGGGTTTGGGTTAGGGTTAGGTTTAGGATTATGGTTAGGGTTAGGGTTACGGGTAGGTGTAGGGTTAGGGTTAGGTGTAGGGTTAGGGTTAGGGTTAGGTGTAGGGGTAGCGGTAGGGGCAGGGGTAGGGTTAGGGTTAGGGGTTGGGTTAGGGTTAGTGTTTGTGGTAGGTTTAGGGTAAGGGTTCGGGTTCGGATTAGGGTTCAGGTTAGGATTCGGGATAGGGCTAGTGTTAGGGTTAGAATTAGGGTTAGAGTTAGGGTTAGGGCTTGGGCTCGGGTTAGGGTTAGGGTTAGGGCTAGAGGTAGGGTTTGGGCTAGGGCTAGGGCTAGGGTTAGGGTTAGGGTTAGGGTTAGGGTTAGGGTTAGAGTAAGGGTAAGGTTTAGAGTTGGGGTTAGGCTTAGGGTTACGGGTAGGAGTAGGGTTAGGGTTAGGTGTAGGGGTAGGGGTAGGGGTAGGGGTAGGGGTACGTGTAGGGACAGGGGTAATGTTAGGGTTAGGGTTAGGGTTAGGTGTAGGGCTAGGGGTATGATTAGGGTTAGGGCTAGGCTAGGATTGGGTAGGGGTAGGGGTAGGGTTAGAGTTAGGGGTAGGGTTAGGGTTAGGGTTAGGGGTAGGGGTAGGGTTAGGATTTGAATTAGGGTTAGGGTTAGGGTTAGGGCTAGGGCTCGGGTTAGGGTTAGGTTTAGGGCTAGGGCTAGGGTTGGGTTAGGGTTAGAGTTAGGGTTAGGGCTAGGATTAGGGCTAGGGCTCGAGTTAGGGTTAGGTTTAGGGCTAGGGCAAGGGTTAGGTTTAGGGTTAGGGTTAGGGTTAGGGCTAGGCTAGGATTGGGTTAGCGTTAGAGTTAAGGTTAGGGCTAGGGCTAGGGTTAGGGGTAGGGGTAGGGGTAGGGGTAGGGGTAGGGTTAGGAGTAGGGGTAGGGTAGGGTAGGGTTAGGGTTAGGATTAGGTTAAGGGTTAGGGTTACGGTTAGGGTTAGGGTTAGTGTTACAGTTCGGGATAGGGTTAGGGTTAGGGTTAGGGATAGGGGCAGGGTTAGGGTTAGGGTTACGGTTAGGGTTAGGGTTATGGTTAGGGTTTGGGTTAGAGTTAGGATTAGGGTTAGGGGTAGGTTTAGGGTTAGGGTTAGGGTTCCGGTTAGAGTTAGGGTTAGGGTTAGGGTTAGGGTTATGGGTAGGGTTAGGGTTTGGGTTAGGGGTAGGGTTGGGGTTAGCTTAGGGTTACGGTTAGGTGTAGGGTTAGTGTTAGGGTTACGGATAGGGTTAGGGTTAGGGGTAGGGTTAGGGGTAGGGGTAGGGGTAGGGGTAGGGGTAAGGGTCGGGTTAGGGTTAGTGTTAGGGTTAGGGTTAGGGTTAAGGTTAGGTTTAGGGCTAGGGCTAGGGTTAGGGTTAGGGTTAGGGTTAGGGTTAGGTTTAGTGTTAGATTTAGGGTTAGGTTTAGGACTAGCGGTAGGGTTAGGGTTAGGGTAAGGTTTTAGGGTTATGGTTAGGATTAGTGTTGGCGTTAGGGATAGGGTTAGGGTTAGAGTTAGGGGTAGGGTTTGGGTTAGGGTTAGGGGTAGGGGTAGGGGTAGGGTTAGGATTACGGGTAGGGGTAGTGTTAGGGGTAGGTGTAGGGTTAGAGTTAGGGGTAGGGATAGGGGTAGGGGTAGGGGCAGGTGTAGGGTTAGGGTTACGGTTAGGGTTAGGGGTAGGGATACAGTTAGGGTTAGGGGTAGGGTTAGGGTTAGGGTACGGGTTAGGGGTAGGGTTAGGTTTAGGGTTAGGGGTAGGATTAGGGTAAGGGTTCGGGATGAGGTTCGGGTTAGCGTTCTGGCTAGTGCTAGGGTGAGGGTTAGAATTAGGGTTAGGGTTTGGGTTAGGGCTAGGGCTTGGGTTAGGGTTAGGGTTAGGGCTAGGTCTAGGGTTAGGTTTATGGTTAGGGCTAGAGCTAAGGTTGGGTTAGTTTTAGAGTTAGGGTTAGGGGTAGGGTTAGTTGTTTGGTTACGGGTAGGGTTAGGATTAGGGTTAGGGTTAGGGTTTGGGGTTAGGGTTAGGGCTATGGTTAGGGTTAGAGTGAGGGTTAGGGTTAGGGTTAGTTTTAGGCTTAGGGGTAAGTTAGGGTTAGGGGTAGAGTTAGGGGTAGGGGTAGCGGTAGTGTTAGGGTTAGGGTTAGGGGTAGGGTTAGGGTTAGGTTTAGGGTTAGGGTTAGGGTTGGGGTTAGGTTTAGGGCTAGGGTTAGGGTTAGGGTTAGGGTTAGGTTTAGGGCTAGGGCTAGGGTTAGGGTTATGGTTAGGTTTAGTGTTAGGGTTAGGGTTAGGGTTAGGGTTAGGGCTAGCGGTAGGGTTAGGGTTAGGGTAAGGGTTAGGGTTATGTTTAGGATTAGGGTTGGCGTTAGGGGTAGGGTTAGGTTTAGAGTTAGGGGTAGGGTTTGGGTTAGGGTTAGGTTTAGGATTATGGTTAGGGTTAGGATTACGGGTAGGGGTAGGGTTAGGGTTAGGGGTAGGGTTAGGGTTAGGGGTAGGGGTAGGGGTTGGGGTAGGGGCAGGTGTAGGGTTAGGGTTAGGGTTAGGGTTAGGGGTAGGGATAGGGTTATGGTTAGGGGTAGGGTTAGTGTAAGGGTTCGGGTTAGGGTTCGGGTTAGAGTTTGGGCTAGGGCTAGGGTTAGGGTTAGAATTAGGGTTAGGGTTAGGGCTAGGTCTAGGGTTAGGTTTATGTTTAGGGTTAGGGTTAGGGCTAGGCTTTTTGTTGGGTTAGGTTTAGATTTAGGGTTAGGACTAAGGATAGGGCTAAGGCTCGGGATAGGGATAGGGTTAGGGCTAGGGCTAGGGTTAGGTTTAGGGTTAAGGTTAGGTCTAAGGCTAGGGTTAGGGTTAGGGTTAGGGTTAGGATTTGGGTTAGGGGTGTAGGGTTAGGGTTAGTGTTAGTGTTAGGGGTAGGGGTAGGGTTAAAGTCAGTGGTAGGGTTAGGGTTAGGGTTTGGGTTAGGGGTAGGGGTAGGGTTAGTGTTACGGTTAGCGTTAGGGGTCGGTGTAGGGGTAGGTTTAGTGTTAGGTTTTGGTTTAGGGGTAGGGTTAGGGTTAGGGTTAGGGGTAGGGGTAGGGGTAGGGGTAGGCGCAGGCGTAGGGTTAGGGTTAGGGTTAGGGTTAGGGGTAGGGTTAGGGTTAGGGGTAGGGGTAGGGGTAGGGTTAGGGTTAGGGTTATGTATAGGGGTAGGGTTTGAATTAGAGATAGGGGTAGGGTTAGGGTTTGCGTTAGGGTTAGGGTTACCGGTAAGGGTAGGGTTAGGGTAAGGTTTTGGGTTAGGGTTCAGTTTAGGGTTCTGGCTAGAGCTAGGGTTAGTGGTAGAATTATGGTTAGCGTTAGGGTTAGGGCTAGTGATCGGGTTAGGGTTAGGGTTAGGGCTAGGGCTAGGGTTAGGGTTAGTGTTAAGTTTAGGGCTAGGGCTAGGGTTGGGTTAGGGTTAGAGTTAGGGTTAGGGCTAGAGCTATGGTTAGGGTTAGGTTAGGGGTATGGGTATGGGTAGGGGTAGGGGTAGGGATAGGGGTAGGTGTAGGGGTAGGGGTTGGGTATGATTAGGGTTAGGGTTAGGGGTAGAGGTAGGGTTAGGTTTAGGGTTAGGGTTAGGGTAGGGGTAGGATTAGGGTTAGGGTTAGGGTTAGGGTTAGAGTTAGTGTTAGGGTTACCGTTCGGGGTAGGGTTAGGGTAACGGTTAGGGTTACGGTTAGGGTTAGGATTACGTTTAGGGATAGGAGTAGGGTTAGGGTTAGGGTTAGGGTTAGGGTTAGTGTTAGCGTTAGGTGTAGGGTTAGGGTTAGGGTTAGGGGTAGGGTTAGGGTTAGGGTTACGGTTAGAGTTAGTGTTAGGGTTAACATTAGGGGTAGGTTTAGGGTTAGGGTTACGGTTAGGGTTAGGGTTTTGGTTAGGGTTAGGGTTAGGGTTAGGGTTAGCGTTAGCGTTAGGGGTAGGGTTAGGGTTAGGGTTAGGGGTAGGGTTAGGGTTAGGGTTAGGGTTAGGGGTAAGGTTAGGGGTAGGGTTAGGGTTATGGGTAGGTGTAGGGGTAGGGGTAGGGTTTGGGTTAGGTTAGGGTTAGGGTTAGAGTTAGGGTTGGGGGTAGGGGAAGAGGTAGGGGTAGGGGTAGGGGTAGGCTTATGTTTAGGGGTAGGGTTAGGGTTAGGGGTAGGGTTAGGGGTAGGTTTAGGGTTAGGTTTACGGGTCGGGGTAGGGTTAGAATTAGGGGTCGGGTTATTGTTAGGATTAAGTTTAGGTGTAGGGTTAGGGTTAGGGTTAGGGGTAGGGTTAGGGTTAGGGTTAGGGCTAGGACTAGGGGAAGGGTTAGGGTTAGGGTTAGGTCTAGGGTTAGGGTTAGGGGTAGGGGTAGGGGTAGGGTAGGAGTAGCGTTAGGGTTAGGGTTAGGGTTGGGGTTAGTTTCAGGTGTAGGGTTAGGGTTAGGATTAGGGTTAGGGCTAGGGTAGGGTTAGGGTTAGGGTTAGGGCTAGGATTAGGTCTAGGGTTAGTGTTAGGGTTACCCTTAGGGGTAGGGGTAGGGTTAGGGTTAGGGTTAGTGCTAGGGCTAGGACTAGGGTTAGGGTTAGGTTTAGGGTTAGGACTATGGCATGTTTAGGGTTAGGGTTAGGATTTGGCTTAGGGTTGTAGGGTTAGGTTTAGGATTAGGGGTAGGGTTAGGGTTAGGGTTAGGGATAGGTGTAGGGGTAGGGTTACGTTTTTGGTTAGGGTTAGGGGTAGGGCTAGGTCTAGGGTTAGGTTGAGGGTTAGGTTTAGGATTTAGGTTAGGGTTGTAGGGTTAAGGTTAGGGTTAGGGTTAGGGGTAGGGGTAGGTGTAGGGTTTGGGTTAGGGTTAGGGTTAGAGTTAGCGTTAGGGCTAGGGCTAGGGCTAGGGTTAGGTTAGGGATAGGGCTAGGGCTAGGGTAGGGTTAGGGTTCGGATTAGGGTTAGTGGTAGGATTAGGGTTTAGGGTTAGGATTAGGGTTAGGGTTTTAGGGTTAGGGTTAGGGTTAGGGGTAGGGGTAGGGGTAGGGTTAGGGTTACAGTTAGGGGTATGGGTTAGGGGTAGGTGTAGGGGAAGGGTGAGGGTTAGTGTTTGGGTTAGGGGTAGAGTTAGAGGTAGGTTTAGTGTTATTGTTAGGGGTAGTGTCAAGGATAGGGTTAGGGTTAGGGTTAAGTTTAGCGGTAGAGTTAGTGTTATGGTTAGGGGTAGGGTTAGGGTTAGGTTTAGGATTAGGGTAGGGGTAGGGGTAGGGTTAGGGTTAGGGTTAGGGTTAGGGGTTGGGGTAGGTTTAGGTTTAGGGGTAGGGTTAGGGTTAGGGTTAGGTTTAGTGATAGTGGTAGGGGTAGGTTTAGGGCTAGTGTTAGGGTTATGGTTAGGGGCAGGGTTAGGTTTAGGGTTTGGGTTAGGGTTAGGGTTCGGGTTAGGGTTAGGGCTAGGGCTAGGGTTAGGTTTAGAATTAGGGTTAAGGTTAGGGTTAGGGCTAGGGCTCGGGTGAGGGTTAGGGTTATGGCTAGGGCTAGGACTAGGGTTAGGGTTAGTGTTAATGTTAGGGCTATGGCTAGGGTTTGCGGTAGGGTTAGAGTTTGGGTTAGGGCTAGGGATAGGGTTAGGGTTAGGTTTAGGGTTAGGGGTAGGGGTAGGGGTAGGGTTAGCGTTAGGGGTAGGGTTAGGGCTAGTGGTAGGGGTAGCGTTAGGGTTAGGGGTAGGGTGAGGGTTAGGGTTAGGGTTACGGTTAGGGGTAGGGTTAGGGTTAGGGGTAGGGTTAGGGTTAGCGTTAGGGCTAGGGCTAGGGTTAGGGTTAGGTCCAGGGTTAGGGTTAGGTTAAGGTTCAGGGGCAGGGGTAGGGGTAGCGTTAGGGTTAGGGTTAGGTTTGGGTTTAGGGTTAGGGTTAGTGTTAGGGTTAGGGTTAGGGTTAGGGCTAGGGTATGGTTAGGGTTAGGGTTAGGGCTAGGGCAGGGCTATTGTTAGGGTTAGGGTTAGTGTTAGGTGTAGGCTTAGGGGTAGGGATAGAGTTAGGGCTAGGGCTAGGGTTAGGCTTAGGGTTAGGGTTAGGGCTAGGGTTACGGTTAGGTTTAGGGTTAGGATTTGGTTTAGGGTTGTAGAGCTAGGGTTAGGGGTAGGGTTCGGGGTAGGGTTAGGGTTAGGGTTAGGGGTAGGGGTAGGGTTAGGTGTTAGGGGTAGGGGTAAGAGTATGGTTAGGGTTAGGGTTCGGGGTAGAGTTAGAGCTAGGGTTAGGATTAGGGTTATGGGTAGTGTTGGATTAGGGTTAGGGTTAGGGGTAGGGTTAGGGTTAGGGTTAGGGGTAGGATTAGGGTTAGGATTAGGGGTAGGGTAAGGGTTAGGGTTAGGTTTAGGGTTAGGGGTAGGATTAGGGGTAGGGTTAGGGGTAGGGTTAAGTTTAGGGTTAGGGGTAAGTGTAAGGGTAGTGTTTGGGTTAGGGTTAGCGTTAGGATTAAGGGTAGAGTTAGGGTTAGGTTTAGGGTTAGTGTTAGGGTTAGGGTTATTGTTAGGGGTAGGGTTAGGGGTAGGGTTAAGGTTAGGGTTAGGGTTAGGGTTAGGGTTCGGGTTCAGGTTAGGGTTAGGGCTAGGGCTAGGGTTAGGTTTAGAATTAGTGTTAGGGTTATGGTCAGGGGTAGGATTAGGGTTAGGGTTACGGATAGGGTTAGAGGTAGGGTTAAGCTTAGGGTTAGGGTTAGAGGTAAGGTTAGGGGTAGGGTTAGGGTTAGGGTTAGGGTTAGGGCTAGGGTAGGGTTAGGGTTAGGGTTAGGGTTAGGGGTAGGTCTAGGGCTGTGGTTAGGGTTAGGGTTAGTGTTAGGGGTAGGCTTAGGGGTAGGGTTAGGGTTAGGGCTAGGGCTAGGGTTAGGCTTATGGTTAGGGTAGGGCTAGGGTTAAGGTTAGGGTTAGGGTTAGGATTTGGGTTAGGGTTGTAGGGCTAGGTTTAGGGGTAGGGTTCGGGGTAGGGTTAGGGTTAGGGTTAGGGTTAGGGGTAGGGTTAGGGGTTAGGGGTAGCGGTAAGAGTATGGTTAGGGTTAGGGTTAGGGGTAGAGTTAGAGCTAGGTTAGGATTAGGGTTACGGGTAGTGTTGGATTAGGGTTAGGGTTAGGGGTAGGGTTAGGGTTAGGGTTAGGGGTAGGGTTAGGGGTAGGGTTAGAGTTAGGTTTAGGGGTAGGGTAAGGGGTAGGGTTAGGTTTAGGGTTAGGGGTAGGGTGAGGGGTAGGGTTAGGCGTAGGGTTAAGGTTAGGGTTAGGGGTAAGGGTAAGGGTAGGTTTTGGTTAGGGTTAGGGTTAGCGTTAGGGTTAGGGGTAGAGTTAGGGTTAGGTTTAGGGTTACTGTTAGGGTAAGGGGTATGGTGAGGGGTAGGGTTAGGGGTAGGGTTAAGGTTAGGGCTAGGGTTAGGGTGAGGGTTCGGGTTCAGGTTAGGGTTAGGGCTAGGGCTAGTGTTAGGGTTAGAATTAGTGTTAGGGTTACGGTCAAGGGTAGGATTAGGGTTAGGGTTACGGATAGGGTTAGGGTTAGGGTTAGGGTTAGGGTTAGTGGTAAGGTTAGGGATAGGATTAGGGTTAGGGTTAGGGTTAGGGGAAGGGGTAGGGGTAGGGTTTGGGTTAGGTTTAGGGTTAGGTGTAGGGTTAGGGTTAGGGTTAGGGTTAGGGGTAGGGTTAGGGGTAGGGGTAGGGGTAGGGTTAGGGTTATGGTTAGGTTTAAGGTCAGGGGTAGGATTAGCATTAGGGTTACGGATAGGATTAGGGGTAGGGTTAGGGTTAGCGTTAGGGTTAGGGGTAAGGTTAGGCGTAGGGTTAGGTTTAGGGTTAGGGTTAGGGGAAGAGGTAGGTGTAGGGTTTGGGTTAGGTTTTGGGTTAGGTATAGGGTTAGGGTTAGGGCTAGGGTTAGGGGTAGGGGTAGGGGTATGGGTAGGGTTTGTGTTAGGTTTAGGGGTAGGGGTAGGGGTAGGGTTAGGGTTAGGGTTAGGGTTAGGTGTAGGGGTAGGGGTAGGGTTAGGGGTAGGGTTATGGTTAAGGATAGGGTTACGGGTAGGGGTAGGGTTAGGGTTAGGGGTAGGGTTAGTGTTAGGGTAAGGGTTAGGGGTAGGGGTAGGGTTAGGGTTAGGGTTATCGTTAGGTTTAGGATTAGGGTTAGCGTTAGGGGTAGAGTTAGGGTTTTAGGGTTACGGTTAGGGTTAAGTTTAGGGTTAGGCTTAGGGGTAATCGTAGGGTTAGGGGTAGGGGTAGGGCTAGGGGTAGAGGTAGGGTTAGGGGTAGGGTTAACGTTAGTGTTAGGGTAGGGTTAGCGTTAGGGGTAGGGTTAGGGTTAGGGTTTGGGTTAGTTGTAGGATAACGGTTAGGGTTAGGGTTAGGGTTAGGGGTAGGGGTAGAGTCAGGGATAGGGGTAGGGTTAGGGTTAGGGTTAAGGTTACGTTTAGGGTTAGCGTTAGGGGTAGGTTTAGGATTAGGGTTAGGGGTGCGGTTAGGGTTAGGGTTAGGGGTAGGGGTAGGTTTAGGTTTTGGGTTAGGGGTAGGGTTAGGGTTAGGGTTAGGGTTAGGGGTAGGGTTAGGGTTAGGGTTAGGGGTAGGGGTAGGGTTAGGGGTAGGGTCGGGGTAGGGTTCAGGGTAGAGTTAGGGTTAGGGGTAGGGTTAGGGTTAGGATTAGGGTAGGGTTAGCGTTAGGGCTAGGTTTAGGGTTAGGGTTAGGGTTACAGTTCGGGGTGGGTTGGGGTTAGGGTTAGCGTTAGGGGTAGGGTTAGGGTTAGGTTTAGGGTTACGATTCGGGGTAGGGTTAGGGTTAGTGTTAGCGTTAGGGTTAGGGTTAGCATTAGGGGTAGGATTAGGGCTAGGGTTAGGGTTACGGTTAGGGTTAGTGTTAGGGTTACCGTTCGGGGTAGGGTTACGGTTAAGGTTAGGGTTACGGTTAGATTTAGGATTAAGTTTAGGTATAGGGGTAGGGTTAGGGTTAGGGTTAGGGTAAGGTTTAGGGTTAGCGTTAGGTGTAGGTTTAGGGTTAGGGTTAGGGTTAAGGTTAGGGTTATGGTTAGGGATAGGATTATGGGTAGGTTTAGTGTTTGGGTTAGGGGTAGGGTTAGGGTTAGGGTTAGCGTTAGGGGTAGGGTTAGGGTTAGGGTTAGGGTTACGGTTAGGGGTAGGGTTAGGGTTAGTGTTAGGGATAGGGTTAGGGGTAGGGTTAGGGTTAGGGGTAGGGGTAGGGGTAGGTGTAGGTGTAGGGGTAGGTTTAGGGTTAGGGTTAGGGGTAGTGGTAGGGTTAGGGTTAGGTTCAAGTTTAGGGTTAGGGGTAGGGTTAGCGTTAGGCTTATGTTTAGGGGTAGGGTTAGGGTTAGGGTTCGGTTTAGGGTTCATGTTAGGGTTAGGGCTAGGGTTAGGGTTAGGGTTAGGGTTAGGGCTAGGGCTAGGGTTAGGTTTCTGGCTAGGGCTAGGGTTAGAGTTAGGGTTTGGGCTAGGGCTAGGGTTAGGTTTAGGGTTAGAGATAGGGTTAGGGTTAGGGTTAGGGCTAGGTCTCGAGTTAGATTTAGGCCTAGGGCTAGGGCTAGGGCTAAGGTTAGGGTTAGGGTTAGGGCCAGGGCTAAGGTTAGGTTTAGGTTTACAGTTAGGGTTAGGGCTAGGGGATGGTTAGGGTTAGGGTTAGGAGTAGGGGTAGGGTTAGGGTTAGGGGTAGTTTTAGGGTTAGGGGTAGAGTTAGATCTAGCACTAGGTTTAGGTTTAGGGGTAGAGTTAGGGTTAGGGTTAGGAATAGGGTTAGGGTTAGGGTTAGGGTTAGGGTTAGCGTTCAGTGTAGGGTTAGGGTTAATGGTTAGTTTTACGGTTCGGGGTAGGTTTAGGGTTAGGGTTAGGGTTACGATTAGGGTTAGAATTAGGGTTAGGGATAGGGGTAGGTTTAGGGTTAGGGTTAGGGTTAGGTTTATGGTTAGCGTTAGGGGTAGGTTTAGGGTTAGGGTTATCTGTAGGGTTAGGGTTTGGGTTAGGGTTACGGTTAGGGGTAAGATTAAGGTTTGGGGTTAGGGTTAGGGTTAGGGTTATTGATAGGGGTAGGGGTAGGTTTAGGGCTAGGGTTAGTGTTAGGCATAGAGTTAGGGTTAGGGGTAGGGTTAGGGTAAGGAGTAGGGTTAGGCGTAGGGGTAGGGTTAGGGTTAGGGGTAGCGTTAGGGGTTTTGTTAGGGTTAGTTTTAGGGGTGGGGGTAGGGGTAGGGGTAGGTGTAGGGGTACAGTTAGGGTTAGGGGTAGGGTTAGGTTTAGGGTTAGGGTTACGGTTCGGGGTAGAATTGGGGTTAGGGTTAGCGTTAGGAGTACGGTTATGGTTAGGGTTAGGGTTAGGGTTCGGGATAGGGTTAGGGTTAGTGTTGGAGTTAGGATAGGGTTAGGGTTAGGGTTAGGGTTACGGTTAAGGTTAGGGTTAGGGGTAGGGTTAGGGGTAGGATTAGGGTTAGGGTTAAGGTTAGGGGTAGGGTTAGCGTTAGAGGTAGGGTTATGGGTAGAGTTAGGGTTGGCAGCAGGGTGAGGCTTAGGGTTACGGTTAGGGTTAGGGGTAGGGTTAGGGGTGAGTTTAGGGGTAGGTTAGGATTAGGGTTAGGGTTAGTGGTAGGTTTAGGTTTAGGGGCAGGGTTAGGGTTAGGGTTAGGGGTAGGGATAGTGGTAGGGGTAGGGTTAGGGCTAGGGTTAGCGTTAGGGGTAGGGTGAGGGTTAGGGTTATGGTTACGGTTAGGGGTAGGGTTAGGGTTAGGGTTAGGGGTAGGGGTAGGGTTAGGGTTAGGGTTATGGCTAGGGCTAGGGGTAGGGTTAGGGTTAGGGTTAGGTCTAGGGTTAGGGGTAGGGGTAGGTGTAGGGGTAGCGTTAGGGTTAGGGTTAGGGTTGGGGTTAGTTGTAGGGGTAGGGTTAGGTTTAGGGTTAGGGTTAGGGCTAGGATTAGGGCTAGGGTTAGGGTTAAGGTTAAGATTAGGGGTAGGTTAGGGTTAGGGTTAGGGTTAGGGCTAGGGCTAGGTCTAGGGTTAGGGTTAGGGTTAGGTCTAGGGCTAGGGTTAGGGTTAGAGTTAGGGTTAGGATTTGGGTTAGGGTTGTAGGGTTAGGGATAGGGTTAGGGTTAGGGGTAGGGGTAGGGGTAGTGGTAGGGTTAGGGTTAAACTAGGGGTAGTGGTAGGGTTAGGGTTAGGGTTAGGGGTAGGGGTAGGCTTAGGCTTAGGGTTAGGGTTAGGGGTAGGTTTAGGGGTAGGGCTAGGTTTAGGGTTAGGTTTAGGGTTAGGGGTAGGATTCGGGTTAGGGATTGGGTTAGGGGTAGGGGTAGGGGTAGGGTCAGGGGTAGGGTTAGGGTTAGGGTTAGTGTTAGTGCTAGAGGTAGGGGTAGGGTTAGCGTTAGGGTTAGGATTAGTGGTAGTGCTAGGGGTAGGGTTAGGTTTAGGATTAGGGTTAGGGGTAAGGTTCGGGTTAGCGTTCGGGATAGGGCTAGAGTAAGGGTTAGAATTAGGTTTAGGGTTAGGGTTAGGGCTAGGGCTCGGGTTAGGGTTAGGGTTAGGGTAGGCTAGGGTTAGGGTTAGTGTTAGCATTATGGTTAGGGCTAGAGCTAAGGTTGGGTTAGGGTTAGGGTTAGGGTTAGCGTTAGGGGTAGGATTAGGGTTAGGGTTATGGTTATGGTTAGGTTTAGGGTTAGGGACAGTGGTAGGGTTAGGTTTCGGGTTAGGCTTAGGTATAGGTTTAGCGTTAGGGGTAGGTTTAGGGTTAGGGTTAGAGTTAGGGTTACGGTTTGGGTTAGGGTTAGCGTTAGGGTTATGGATAGGGTTAGGGTTTGGGTTAGGGGTAGGGTTAGGGTTAGAGTAATAGTTAGGGATAGGGTTAGGGTTAGGGTTACGGTTAGGGTTACGGTTAGGGGTAGGATTAGGGTTAAGGTTACGGATAGGGTTAGGGGTAGGGTTAGGGTTAGGGTTAGGGTTAGGGGTAGGGGTAGGTGTAGGGGTAGGGTTAGGGTTAGGGTTAGGGGTAGGGGTAGGGTAGGATAAGGTTTAGGGTTAGGGTTAGGATTACGGATATGGGGAGGGTTAGGGTTAGGGTTAGGGTTTTGTTTACAGTAGGGTTAGGGTTAGGGTTTGGGTTTGGGGTTAGGGTTAGGGCTAGGGTTAGGGTTAGGGTTAGGGTTAGTTTTAGGGTTAGAGGTAGGTTAGGGTTAGGGGTAGGGTTAGGGGTAGGGGTAGGCATAGTGTTAGGGTTAGCGTTAGGGGTAGGGTTAGGGTTAGGTTGAGGGTTAGGGTTAGAGTTGGGGCTAGGGTTAGGGGTAGGGTTAGGGTTAGGGTTAGGGTTAGTGTTAGGTTTAGGGCTAGGGCTATGGTTAGGGTTGGGGTGAGGTTTAGGGTTAGGGTTAGGGTAAGAGTTAGGGGTAGGATTAGGGTTAGGGTTAGTGTTAGGGTTAGGATTAGGGGTAGCGTTAGGGGTAGGGTTAGGGTTAGGGTTAAGGTTCGTGGTAGGATTAGGCTTAGGTTTAGCGTTAGGGTTAGGGTTAAGTTTAGGGTTAGGGTAACGTTTTCGGGTAGGGTTAGGGTTAGGGTTAGGTGTGGGGGTAAGGTTAGGGTTAGGGGTAGGGTTAGGGGTAGGGTTAGGGTTAGGTGTAGGGTTAGGGTTAGAGTTAGGATTAGGGGTAGGTGTAGGGGTAGGGGTAGGATTAGGGTTAGGGTTAGGGTTAGGGGTACGGTTAGGGTGAGGGTTAGGGTTAGGGTTAGGGTTAGCGTTAGGGGTAGGATTAGATTTAGGGTTAGGGTTATGGTTAGGGGTAGGTTGAGGGTTAGGGTTAGGGGTAGGGTTAGGGTAGGGTTCAGGTTAGGCTTTAGGTTTGGGGTTAGGGTTAGAACTAGGGTTAGGGTTAGGGTGCGGGTTAGGGTTAGGGTTAGTTTTAGGGTTCGGGGTAGGTGAGGGTTAGGGGTAGGGTTAGGGGTAGGAGTAGGGGTAGTGTTAGGGTTAGCATTAGGAGTAGGTTTAGGGGTAGGTTGAGGGTTAGGGTTATAGTTGGGGATAGGGTTAGGGTAGGATTAGGGTTAGGGTTAGGGTTAGGGTTAGGTTTAGGGCTAGGGCTATGGTTAGGGTTGGGGTTAGGTTTAGGGTTAGGGTTAGGGTAACGGGTAGGGTTAGGGTTACGGTAAGGGTTAGGGTTAGTGTTAGGATTAGGGGTAGGATTAGGCCTAGGGTTAGCGTTGGGGTTAGGGTTAGCTTTAGGGTTTTGGGTTACGTTTTCGGGTAGGGTTAGGGTTAGGGGTAGGGGTAGGGGTAGGGTTAGGGTTAGGGTTAGGGGTAGGGTTAGGGTTAGGGGTAGGGTTAGGGTTAGGGGTAGGGTAACGGTTAGGGTTAGGGTTAGGGTTAGGGTTAGGGTTTGGGGTTAGGGTTAGGGCTGGGATTAGGGTTAGGGTGAGGTTTAGTGTTACGGTTAGTTTTAGGGTTAGGGGTAGGTTAGGGTTAGGGGTAGGGTTACAGGTAATGGTAGGGTTAGTGTTAGAGTTAGGGTTTGGGGTAGGGTTAGGGTTAGGTTTAGGGTTAGGGTTAGGGTTGGGGTTAGGGTTAGGGTTAGTGTTAGGGGTAAGGTTAGGTTTAGGTTTAGGGTTAGGGTTAGGGATCAGGGTAGCGGTAGGGTTTGGGTTAGGTTTAGGGTGAGGTGTAGGGTTAGGGCTAGGTTAGGGTTAGGGGTAGGGGTAGGGGTAGGAGTAGAGTTTGTGTTAGGTGTAGGGTTAGGGGTAGGGGTAGGGTTAGGGTTAGGGTTAAGGTTAGGGTTAGGGGTAAGGATAGGTTTAGGGGTAGGTTTAGGGTTAGGGGTAGGATTAGGGTTAGGGTTAGGGTTAGGTTTAAGGCTAGGGCTATGGTTAGGGTTGGGGTTAGGGTTAGGGTTAGGGTTAGGGTAACGGGTAGGGTTAGGGTTACGGTAAGGGTTAGGGTTAGGGTTAGGATTAGGGGTAGCGTTAGGGGTAGGGTTAGGGTTAGGGTTAGGGTTACGGTTCGTGGTAGGATTAGGCTTACGGTTAGCGTTAGGGTTAGGTTTAGGTTTAGGGTAAGGGTTACGTTTTCGGGTAGGGGTAGGGTTAGGGGTAGGGTTAGGGATAGGGGTAGGGGTAGTGTTAGGGTTAGCGTTAGGGGTAGGGTTAGGGTTAGGTTGTGGGTTAGGGTTAGAGTTGGGGCTAGGATTAGGGGTAGGGTTAGGGTTAGGGTTAGGGTTAGGTTTAGGGCTAGGGCTATGGTTAGGGTTGGTTTTAGGTTTAGGATTAGGGTTAGGGGTAGGGGTAGGGTTAGGGTTAGGGTAAGGGTTAGGGTTAGGTTTAGGATTAGGGGTAGCGTTAGGGGTAGGGTTAGGGTCAGGGTTAGGGTTACGGTTCGTGGTAGGATTAGGCCTAGGGTTAGCGTTAGGGTTTGGGTTAGCTTTAGGGTTTTGGGTTACGTTTTCGGGTAGGGTTAGGGTTAGGGGTAGGGGTAGGGGTAGGGTTAGGGTTAGGGTTAGGGGTAGGGTTAGGGTTAGGGGTAGGGTTAGGGGTAGGGGTAGGGTAACGGTTAGGGTTAGGGTTAGGGTTTGGGGTTAGGGTTAGGGCTGGGATTAGTGTTAGGGTGAGGTTTAGTGTTACGGTTAGTTTTAGGGTTAGGGGTAGGTTAGGGTTAGGGGTAGGGTTACGGGTAGGGGTAGGGTTAGTGTTAGAGTTAGGGTTTGGGGTAGGGTTAGGTTTAGGGTTAGGGTTAGGGTTGGGGTTAGGGTTAGGGTTAGTGTTAGGGGTAATGTTAGGTTTAGGGTTAGGGTTAGGGTTAGGGATCGGGGTAGCGGTAGGGTTTGGGTTAGGTTTAGGGTGAGGTGTAGGGTTAGGGCTAGGTTAGGGTTAGGGGTAGGTGTAGGGGTAGGAGTAGAGTTTGTGTTAGGTGTAGGGTTAGGGGTAGGGTTAGGGTTAGGGTTAAGGTTAGGGTTAGGGGTAAGGATAGGTTTAGGGGTAGGGTTAGGGTTCGGGGTAGGATTAGGGTTAGGGTTAGGGTTAGGGTTAGGGTTAGGTTTAGGGCTAGGGCTATGGTTAGTGTTGGGGTTAGGTTTAGGTTAGGGTTAGGGTAAGGGGTAGGGTTAGGGTTACGGTAAGGGTTAGGTTTAGGGTTAGGATTAGGGGTAGCGTTAGGGGTAGGGTTAGGGTTAGGGTTAGGGTTACGGTTCGTGGTAGGATTAGGCTTACGGTTAGCGTTAGGGTTAGGTTTATGTTTAGGGTAAGGGTTACGTTTTCGGGTAGGGTTAGGGTTAGGGGTAGGGTTACGGTTAGGGGTAGGGTTAGGGTTTGGGTTTGTGGTTAGGGTTAGGGCTAGGGTTAGGGTTAGGGTGCGGGTTAGGGTTAGGGTTAGTTTTAGGGTTAGGGGTAGGTTAGGGTTAGGGGTAGGGTTAGGGATAGGGGTAGGGGTAGTGTTAGGGTTAGCGTTAGGGGTAGGGTTAGGGTTAGGTTTTGGGTTAGGTTTAGAGTTGGGGCTAGGGGTAGGGGTAGGGTTAGAGTTAGGGTTAGGGTTAGGTTTAGGGCTAGGGCTATGATTAGGGTTGGTTTTAGGGTTAGGGTTAGGGTTAGGGTTAGGGTTAGGGTAAGGGTTAGGGTTAGGTTTAGGATTAGGGGTAGCATTAGGGGTACGGTTAGGGTTAGGGTTAGGGTTACGGTTCGTGGTAGGATTAGGCCTAGGGTAAGCGTTGGGGTTAGGGTTAGCTTTAGGGTTTTGGGTTACGTTTTCGGGTAGGGTTACGGTTAGGGTTAGGGGTAGGGGTAGGGTTAGGGTTAGGGTTAGGGGTTGGGTTAGGGGTAGGGGTAGGGTAACGGTTAGGGTTAGGGTTAGCGTTAGGGTTAGTGTTTGGGGTTAGGGTTATGGCTGGGATTAGGGTTAGGGTGAGGTTTAGTGTTACTGTTAGTTTTAGGGTTAGGGGTAGGTTAGGGTTAGGGGTAGGGTTACGGGTAGGGGTTAGGGGTAGTGTTAGAGTTAGGGTTTGGGGTAGGGTTAGGGTTAGGTTTAGGGTTAGGGTTAGGGTTGGGGTTAGGGTTAGGGTTAGTGTTAGGGGTAATGTTAGGTTTAGGGTTAGGGTTAGGGTTAGGGATCAGGGTAGCGGTAGGGTTTGGGTTAGGTTTAGGGTGAGGTGTATGGTTAGGGCTAGGTTAGGGTTAGGGGTAGGTGTAGGGGTAGGAGTAGAGTTTGTGTTAGGTGTAGGGTTAGGGGTAGGGGTAGGGTTAGGGTTAGGGTTAAGGTTAGGTTTAGGGGTAAGGATAGGTTTAGGGGTAGGGTTAGGGTTAGGGGTAGGGTTACGGGTAGGGTTAGGGTTAGTTTTAGGGTTAGAGTTAGGGTTAGTGTTACGGTAAGGGTTAGTGTCAGGGTTAGGTTTAGGGTTAGGGTTAGGGGTAGGGTTAGGGTTAGGGTTAGGCTAGGGTTAGGGTTAGGGTTAGGGTTAGGATTAGGGTTAGCGTTTGGGGTAGGGTTATTGTTAGGGTTAGGTTTATGGTTAGGGGTAGGATTTGTGTTAAGGTTAGGGTTAGGGCTAGGGTTAGGGTTAGGGTTAGTGTTAGAGTTAGGGGTAGGGTTTGGGTTAGGGTTAGAGTTAGGGGTAGGGGTAGGGTGAGGGTTTGGGTTAAGGTTAGGGTTAGGGTTAGGGTTAGGGTTAGGGGCAGGGTTAGGGTTAGGGGTAGGGGTAGGGGTAGGGTTAAGGTTAGGTTTAGGGTTAGGGTTAGGGTTAGGGGTAAGGTTAGGCGTAGGGTTAGGGTTAGGGTTAGGGTTAGGGTTAGTGTTAGGG